>CAWUFW010023805.1:0-69410 GCA_963921515.1 Calotriton arnoldi | reverse complement strand
TTGTCCTCAGTGCCTGTGATCCCGCATGTAGGAGAGTAGGATCTGCCTCTTATAGTTACCCCAACTTTTTTGCTGGTGTATCACTGTTTTTCGACTTTAGTCTGGCTGGGGCCCTGCTATTCAGGACCCCAGCCTAGCTGCTTCCTCTCTAAATTGATTCTATGTACTTTAGGTACATCCCAGATTGGATTCTGGGGTGCCCATATAAGTCCCTAGTATATGGTAAAAATAAAATGCAAATCCAGTATTTGTAAAGCGCGAACAGCTACCCGAAGGCATCCCGGCGCTGGGGGCCATCGGGAAGATTAAGCAAGCTATTGCCCAGAGTCACATGGTGCTGGGCTGACCTGCCGCCGGTGCCGGGGATCGAACCGTGAGCCCCAGATTCCAGCATCAGTCGCCCTGGCCGCGGCGCCACACCGCTTCCTATACTATGTACCAAGGGCATAGACACCCCAGAGGCCTTCCAGGGGCTGAAGCAAGTATTGTGCCACCCCTGGAAGGCCCTCCAAAATGACACCACAGGTCTGCTACTGCAGCCTGGGTAAGGTGGTGCATGCACCCCTTACTGTGGTATAGGCTACCTATATCACTACCATTGCACACACATATAAACCTATAAGTCACTCCTATGGCAGGCCTTAACAATGCTGAAGGCAGAGTGCTTGGTTTTTATGTGAGAGGGTCCCCCTGCATGAGCAGAGCCCATCTGCAGCGTTCGGAGTCAATCCTCTGGTGCTGTTTGTGGTGCAGCCTGACCATATACTCTTAAGTGCATTATAACCTCGCGTTAAATGCTAACTTTGGGATGGCTGCACGGAAACATATGTCATGTTTGGTGTCAAACATCTTGGAATACTACCCCCCCGCCAGTTCTGGCGGCGGGGGTAGCATTCCACCCTTCTAGAGGGAAAGACATGTACACACCGGCATACCCGGTATTAACTTTTTCGAGCCTTGGCATCATAAAATGGATGCAGCTGCCACAGACACGGGTCTGGCCTCCTGCTGCTGACCGAAACTCCGGCATGGGAGGCCTGGACAATAGGTTTCCTGTCGAAGGGAGGTGTAACCACCTCCCCAGACAGGATAGTGTGTATTGGGGCTGGGTGGGAGAACTCTCTGGTGCTTTGAATTCCTGCACTGGGGACACATTTGGTGTCCCTGTGCATAGTCCAGTTCAAACCGGTTGCAGGGGCTACCTGCCCCTGCTCTGGCGCGAAACTGGACAAAGGGAATGGGTGTAACCACCCCTCTTCCCTGACCCTCCCATAGGTGGGTCCCCAGAGTATGTCCAACCCCCTAACTTAGTATAAGTATGGGACCCCAGTCCTTAGGACTTTAGATTACCCTGGATGAAACTCTGAAGCTGAATCCTGGACCTTCAACGCTATACTTCAAGATTAGAGGATTGAAGAATCTCCCTTGGGGTCAAGGAGCGACTCCCCTGCTTGGCAGGCACCAACAAAGCATCTGTCCGGTCTGCATCGCTGAAGCTCCCGCCAGACGCCGAAGTCTTTGCATCACCAGAGGTAGATTTCCAGACTTCCCTGAGGCTGCCCTGAGTCCCTAGCAAAGCTGTGGCCCATAGCTGACGTGGGCAACGTGGAACCGTGACCCCTGGACACCTAGCACATTTGCAAGTGCATCAACTTCCTGACATCTCTCGAAGCTGTGCTTTGGGTTCCGAGTAGCCTTAGCCCCGAGCACCAACTGCAGCGAAGATCACTGGCCTACACTCCACGAGTGTTCCGTGGGCCAGCTCCAAGTGCGACTGCTCGAGGCTCCTTCGTGATCTCTAGTCCGTTGACTTGTGGGTCCCCACGAAGGCAACTCTTCAACTGCTTGGGCTTTTCTGGTTGCTCCAGACTTGCCCTGACTTACCCTTGCTGGGTGAGTCCCTCAGACCTTGCTGGTCTGCACCGCAGCCTTTTCATTACTTCCCCATGACTTGCCGTTGCCAAGGCTTGTTGGGTCCAATCTGGTCGCCAACACCGTAGCACTCGACAAACTTTGTGGAACAGCTCGAATCCAGCTCCTGGTCATCGTCGACACCTCCTGGACCTCGTGCCTGAAGAGTCAAGGCGCCCGTCAACTCACCTGAAGCACCCGACATCTGAGGGCATTCGACTATCGTGCCCCTGGTCACTGGCTATTGACCCAGACTCTGTCCCCTCAGCTTTCAGGTCTTCCTTTTCCTCGATCCAGGCTTGGATCGCTCCGGACACTTTTCTTCTCCACGGCAGCAGCACTTTTCCAGCGGTCGCCATTTAAAACGACGACGATTCCCAACACCTTTTAACACGTATGCACCCGGCTTCCCTGGGTGAGGTAACTCGAGTATTTCGGTGCTCACGTGGGTGTGGGCCCTAGAAACTCTTAAGTTTTAAGGGGTTAACTGGAAGTCCTCTCCGAAGTGTCAGTTTCATTAAAAATCCAACCGCGACTTTCCCCACAGAAGTCAACGGTGGCTCGCGGCTGTGTTCTCACTATGCATGCGTCCCCCGTGGGTCCCCTGTGTCACTACCTTGGGTGGTTCCTTGGGGTCCAAGCACTTCTACAGGCTCTAGGCCTTGTGTCTAGATCAGTCGTGGTTCTTATACCACTATTTTAGTTTATGGTTTGGTACGCCCCTAGGGCTCAAACGTATATTGTGCTAAATACTGCTGATATTTGCTTGTAACTTATGTACTTCAAACTCTAGCCTCATAAAGAGACTAGAGGGGTGTGTTTAAGACTAAATACATATATTTTATATATATACCTGGTGTGGTCCTCTTTCATTTGGTCACTCAAGTGATTATAGACTGGTAAAATAAGCTGCTTTACATTCCTTCAAGACTTAGGGGTCGATTCCGATGTCGGCCGGAAGCACACCTAACAGTATTCGTCCGGAACAAATACCAGCCGAACGCGTGTTTTCCGACCGACTCGAACACTCTACTGAACGAACAAGTACGATGTGCATAACAGCCCAGACTCCGAGCGAGCCGTACTTACCCATTCCAGCTCCTGTTCCCCGCCCGAGCCGGATCCGTAAACGCCGAATGAGTCGCACGGAATCAAATACACAGCACCTTCTGGCCGGACTAGTACGATGCATCTTCCGTACGCGCCGAACTCGTCGCTACGTTCGGCACGTTTGAGCATCCGGGAGAGCCGCACATAAGCTCCGATTCGCGCCACAAGAAGATCCACGGCTACGAGACGAACAAGCCAGCGTCGAGTACGAGTCGAAGAAACGCAAAACCCGAACGAGACGACCCAAGCATGAATCCCATCGCGCTGGTCCTACCAATACTCTAAATCTATTACCAGGACCAGCACGGACACCTTCGGCGCAGACGGTAAGTCAAACACCCACAACACAAACAAAGGACACGTACACAAAATATGTCACACACACATAGGGATGCACAAATGACGTACACTAGCAACAGCAGAACCATGGGGTGGGATGACCATCACCAATGCCATACACACCCATAGGGGGCTGGATGCCTGTCACTACTGCCATCCCCACCCATAGGGGGATGGATGCCTACCACTACTGCCATCCCCACCCATAGGGGGATGGATGCCTACCACTACTACCATCCCCACTCATGGGGGGCTGGATGCCTACCCCTAACACCACCCCTACTCATGGTGGGCTGGATGCCTACCACTAACACCACCCCAACTCAGGGGGGGGATGGATGCCTACCATTAACACCACCCCTACTCAGGGGGGGATGGATGCCTACCACTAACACCACCCCTACTCAGGGGGGGCTGGATGCCTATCACTAACACCACCCCTACTCAGGGGGGGATGGATGCCTACCACCACTACCATCCCCACTCATGGGGTGCTGGATGCCTGTCACTACTGCCATCCCCACCCATAGGGGGATGGATGCCTACCACTACTACCATACCCACTCATGGGGGGCTGGATGCCTACCACTACTACCATCCCCACTCATGGGGGGGGCTGGATGCCTACCACTACACCACCCCTACTCAGGGGGGGCTGGATGCCTACCACTACTACCATACCCACTCATGGGGGGCTGGATGCCTACCACTACTACCATCCCCACTCATAGGGGGCTGGATGCCTACCACTAACACCACCCCTACTCAGGGGGGGGCTGTATGCCTGTCACTACTGCCATCCCCACTCATGGGGGGCTGGATGCCTACCACTAACACCACCCCTACTCAGGGGGGCCTGGATGCCTACCACTAACACCACCCCTACTCAGGGGGGGCTGGATGCCTGTCACTACTGCCATCCCCACTCATGGGGGGCTGGCTGCCTACCACTAACACCACCCCTACTCAGGGGGGCTGGATGCCTACCACTAACACCACCCCTACTCAGGGGGGGCTGGATGCCTACCACTAACACCACCCCTACTCATAGGACGGGTAATGCATGACACAACTAGCATACTCCCACATAAGGACTGTCTGAAAATTACACCCCACCCCCAACACCATGACAAGCGTGTGTAGTCTGTGTCAAATGCATAGAACACTGAACATGACATTGAACATACAATGTGACCCCCTAACACATGTGTCACACATAACTGTGTGTGTGGCCAACACAATGCAAGCAGACCATGACTACTGTGTCAATGTGGCCCAAAGCCCCATCCCCACAGTGCCCAAAAGGTAAGTGTGTGCACCATAGCTAAAGCACATTTCGAACAGTGTGGCAATGGGGCCCAAAGCCCCATCCCCACAGTACCCAAAAGGTAAGTGTGTGCTCCGTAGCTGAAGCACATTTCGAACAGTGTGGCAATGGGGCCCAAAGCCCCATCTCCACAGTGCCCAAAAGGTAAGTGTGTGCACCATAGCTGAAGCACGTTTTGAACAGTGTGGCAATGGGGCCCAAAGCCCCATCCCCACAGTGCCCAAAAGGTAAGTGTGTGCACCATAGCTGAAGCACATTTTGAACAGTGTGGCAATGGGGCCCAAAGCCCCATCCCCACAGTGCCCAAAAGGTAAGTGTGTGCACCATAGCTGAAGCACATTTTGAACAGTGTGGCAATGGGGCCCAAAGCCCCATCCCCACAGTGCCCAATAGGTAAGTGTGTGCACCATAGCTGAAGCACATTTTGAACAGTGTGGCAATGGGGCTCAAAGCCCCATCCCCACAGTGCCCAAAAGGTAAGTGTGTGCTCCATAGCTGAAGCACAGTTTGAACAGTGTGGCAATGTGGCCAAAAGCCCCATCCCCACAGTGCCCAAAAGGTAAGTGTAGTCCTGGTGAAAGCTGCAAAAACAAAACTGCAGGGATTATTCCTGGTCACACAACACCAAACACTACAGTGGCATTGTAGTGCTTGTGTCCCATAGCAACATAGATTGTGTGAGGCAAGCAGTGCAGTGCCAATGACGCATCGTTCTGGCCATGTGCACACAAACATCACCCATGGGGGCCCACATTGTCTACATTCACAAATAACACAATGACAGAAGTGAGCAACATAATGCAGACCCACATATCTGCACCAATGGACACACAAGTGTAGATATCCTGTGGAGACTGTAGATGTCAGGTGAACAAATACCATACCATGGCAGCAATGGGACAAACTAACCATGATCAATGTGCTGACTGATGACCTAGCAGTCCCAGAGCCAGCAGGGGAAAGCCAACAAACAACATACAGCCAATGGCAAACTAAAGATATGCCAATGCACTGGTGCAAATGCACAAACACAAACAGGCAGAATCACACTGCATATCAAACACAACAGGTGAGGGGGTGGTGTGCCACTGTCCCCAGGCAAACACACAACACATGAGGAGGCCTGAATCACTAATACACAGATGTCAACACAGTCACATACAAAAGTAACTCATGGATCGGATTCCCCTATGTGGGCAAACAGGCATTGTGAGATGAGAGGGAGCCCAAATTACACATGTCAAACAAGCTCGTAGGAACAGCAACAAACACAGCAAGAGACAGACCCACCACAGCACTCCCCCCAGGGACCCCACATTGTGGTGACACTAGCCTGCATGACAATCACACTGTGATGACAAAGGTAGATGTCATCCACACTGTGAACCACAGCCATGTGTCCTGAGCAACAAACTACCATCACACCTATACAAACACAAAGCAATCAGCATGGCCTGCCAGCCAAGGACAATATGGAGGTAGTGCCCCAGCCGTGCAACAACTCACATTTGCACACACTCAACGCCACACACTTGATCTCCACCAATGTGCAGCAGTGAAGCTCACATGGACTGCTGACATTGCACATGCACCCATGACAATCCCAGGGGTGGTGGGTGGAAATAAGGTGCAGAAACCCATCACACATGGCCAGTCAACAAGACTCGTGAATGTCTGACACACTGCACAGTACGCCGTACATGGGCATGACGTGAAATCCACCCCAAACAATGGGATCCTGGCCATAGTCACACACCAATGAAGAAGCCAAGGTGAACCACAAAGGACACACATAGACAACTACCAACATTGCAGCTCTGACCCTGAGGAGTGGCAGCAGTCACACACACAACGTGTCACAATCACTGAAAGCATACACAAACAGAAAATCACATGACTTGTGTAACCAACAAGTGCCAAGAGGAATCCTGACTGTGTCCCATCTGCGTTTGCCCACATCCCCAGCCCTGACAACAAAGACAGCTAGGGATGACAACCTCATGAACCTTAGTTTGCCATGCACCCACATCCCGGAGAAACCAGGTCCAAGATGCTGGATGAACACAGAACAACTCAGCAAGCATCACAAACAGGAACATCCCTAGGGACACAGCCTGTGTAGGAAAAGGGAAGGGAACACGCACATACATGCCTACACAACACACAACATGGGCACAGGCTATATGACGGAATCACGCACTGCCATTAGGGCACTCCACTCCTGTGGAAGGTCCGCTGTGCCAAACCTTGTCTGTGCACGACTCAAACATGTCAGCAGAACACTCGGTCAGTGAGTCAACAACTACAACACACTGAAGGCTCTGCTCACATCAGCCTGGGCACGGGAGTGTCACGTCAGTCGTCTGCATACACCCAAGACACGTGTCAAGCAACTTGCACTGTGTACACAGATGAGTCCTCCAGGTTTGATGTGCTAAACTGCATGTCCATTGGAGATGGGCACACAGTCAGGGTACTAGGAACATTGGACAGTGGTAAGCCCAACAGATGTGCATCAGTGTAGGACAAAGATGGTAATCTACAAATGCGAAACGTACATCCCTGTGTCAAATGCTGAACATTACACCCTCAGACTGCAGCAAAGGATGCTATAGATCCAGACTACATTAGGACACATATCCCATGGACCACATGGAGCCCATCACAGCAAAACTTAATTTACCTGATCTGAACACAATTACAACAGCAAATGCATGATTCTACACATCTACATCATGTACCTCCAAGGATTAACCACAAGTAAACAAAAAGAGGCTTTATTCAGCAAGTGTGCAACTAAAATCAAAAGTCCAAAAGAAACTAAGGCCAATGGCCAGTCCAAATACACAGTCCCAACAGGGTAATGTGTGACAACTTGTCACCAATTGCTTGCCTGCACAGGTACCGACAGGGGACATCCCCCTTGGAGGGGCATACGAGGGGCAGGCCAGGCACCGCAGGGACAGGATCAGGGGATGCCAGAAGGAGGCAGTGAAGGGGAGGTGGGTGCTGGAGTGTCACCGGCAACTGCAGTGGAGGTGTCTGACTCAGGGGGGGCCGGCACCACCGCAGGGCACAAGTCAGATGGTGTTGGTGCTGCAACCACTGCAGTGGGCTGGGCAGATGGAGTGGACTGGGTCCCCAATGCAGTGCCCAAGTCAGACGGGGTGGTCGTGGACTCCACCACAGTGCATGACTCCAAGGGAGTGGAAGGGGGGCAGAAGAGCTGGGCAGGACAGAGGGGGGGACACAGTCTCCACACCAGTGGCACATACAGGCAGAGCATCTTGTTTGGGGGTGGAAGAGCAAGTGGCAGGGGGCGAGGGCCTAAGCAGTTTGGTGATGCGGTATCGGTTTGTGGGGGAACCTGGGGCAGGGTGTGGCGGTGGAACCTGTGGAGTGGTGGCCTGGGGGATGGAGGTGAGAGACTGGGTGGGTGACTTGCAGGGCGGTGGCGGGGTCTTGCTCTTCTGGGACCGGGGGGACTTGCGGGTGGGGGGCTCACTCTGCCTGCGCCTGGGGGAGGGTGTCTGGGGGTGAGGGGCACTCCCCTCTGTGTGGGTGGACTTCCTCTTCCCCCGGTATGCTGGATCAGCGGGATCGGAGGGGAAGAGGCCGAGGTCACAGAGGAAGAGCTGCTTATCAGGTGGGGTTGCAGGTGAGGCAAGGGAAGGGGTCTTGGAGGGAGAGGATCTGGAGGATTGCGGAGTGACTGTGGTTGCCTGTGTGTGTGTCAGTTCCCCATCCCCTGTGTGTGTGGTATCTGTCCCCTGAGGATGCTTGTGTGCACGTCTTGTCTTGGTTTTGGGTGTGTCTGTGCTGCTCGTGTCTGTGTGTTTGGGTGATTGTGCAGGTGTGCATGTGCTTTGGACAGGTAGGGTGCCAGGAAGTGTGGATGGGGCAGAGGTAGGAGGGGTGAGGGACTGTTGGAGGAGGGACACTGCTGCCGTCAGGGAGGACTCCATGGACCTATTGCTCCTCTGTAGGGCAGACATACCCGTCAAGATGCCCTCCATGAACGACACCAGCTGTGTCAACAGAGTGGTGTGTGCATGGAGGACACTCAGCATTGCTGTCTGCCCTACATGGAGCTGCCGAAGCAGGTACACAGATTCCTCACTCAGGGCAGCAGGGGACACAGGGGCAGGGGGTGCGGTGCCTGGCACAAAGGTGACATGCTCCCGGACACGGGAGCCTCCACGGACCTCTGCAATGGGAGCCAATGGGAAGGCGGTGGTGGTGGTGGTGGTGGCGGGGCCAGACAGACTAGCTGGGGTTTGGTGGCTGCTGACACCCGCCTCCACAAGGGAGTCATCCTCCGAGCTGCTGTGGTCCTCAGCTGAGGTGGATGGTGCTGAGGACTCCTCGGTGTGGCTCCCCTCGCCCTCCGTGCCACTGGGTCCCTCCGACCACTCGTCGGCTGTTGACCCAGTCTGGCTCTGCCGCTCCTCCTGGTCCATGGAGCTGTCCCCTCCTGTGGCCGTGGATGTATCTGCAAACAATTAGGGAAACAGACAAACATCAGTCACCTGCACTGACCGCACACACCACAGTGAGTACAGCACATTACAGAGCAAGACCTGGCATCCCCAGCTGAACATTGCCAAAAGTCATCACACAGATTAGGAGAAGCCAATTGTCAGTCTGATGGTCAACCATGGAACAGACACCCCTCCTGCCCTTGCACCCATCTGTCTGGTGCCTGTCTGATGGTAATACCCCAGTGTGGACACATGCACCACCTACACAGTTGTTGGACATTGCTGAGAACACGGTGAAGTATGTGAACATGCCCACGTCACATCTCTTGCCACTGAGTCAGTGCAGGTGTCTGGCTAATTGGATGGCCAGAGTCTAAATAGAAATGCATGTGATGCATACCAGCACCAGACCCCATGAAGCACCCATGTCCGGATAGTCAATGCCACAATGGGGTGCATGTTGCACATGTCACTCCCCTTCAGGATCACTCTTAGGAAGTTTAATGCCATGACACAGGCATGCCTGCTAAGTCATACATCACTGTCTCCAGTCACATGGCCATGGCAGCCAGCCAACAACAGTCTGCACTGTGTCACAATCCTAGGACATGGGGAAGGCAAGTAATGTAACTGACAAGTGCACATGTCCATCCCCCACTAACCACATCATCTGAACCCGTATTTGTCCACTGCACACCAATTGGACAAATGGGAGACATGTAACACAACTCTATGAACCAGAGCACCTCACAGTGTGCTGTGAATGATGAACATCTGCCTGAAAGTCACAGTCGCATACACCTGTCTGCACAGTCAAGTGATCAAACACCTATAAGTCACAGAAGTCTTGTCTCACATGGGCCAATAGCAGATGGCATGCTGACCCCTAACTGATAAACATCACAGGAGTCACGACAACGTAGTCACAGCACAACGACACAGAGGCAGACACCTGAGGGAACATTTCACTGAGCACAACATGTCAGCTGATACACAGGAGTGGGAGTACAGAGTGTATTGTATGCCCTGTAGTAGGCATGACTATCCGGCTCCACCTGCAAGAGGGATGAGCCCTGGTCAGTAGGCAGGTGGCTAGTCATGTGTGACACACTTGACATACATACTCCTGAGGCCCAAACATTGTACCCACCGCAGCATGGGGGTGTTCCAAATACCCCAGGGACATGTGGTGATTCTGATCTGCAAGTGGACCACATATCAAAGTTACACCCAGACTACATTGCACGACTCAGGCATTGTGTGAGCAATTGACCCACCCATGAAGGCCAACACAATGTCACGGGAACAAAAGCTGTCACCCACCTTGAGCAAAGCAAAATGCAAGGACCCTGTACCCGAGTGACACAATTATCCTGAGCGTAAGGAGCACACCTGCGTATCAGATGGGTAGTGGGCATGTCACAATAGAGGGACATGGGTACTGGACAACAAGACTGATGTACTGGGGAAGTTTAACCAGGCCAGAGGAGGGCACATAGCATGTTAGACAGAGTTCACAGTGCAGTCTTTGACTCACCCCCTCCTTGCTGCTGTCTGGCCTTCAGCTGCCCATCCAGCTCCGGGAAGACCACCGCCAGGATCCTGAGCATGTGGGGGGTCAGGGTCCGGTGTCCGCCCCTCCTGCGAAGAGGCGACAGCTTCAGCCGGACCCTTGCGATCCTCCGGGAACAGCCCCGAAGGTCCTGCCACCTGTTCTGGCAGTTGCGGATCCGGCGCTTGTAGACCCCCATGGATATGACTGCCCGGACGATGGCCAGCCAGATATCCTGCTTCTGGTAGGCATCAACCTGTGAGGATGACAAAGTGAAAAGGCCATTACTACACATGCAACATATCCGTGCATCACACAGTTGTAAATACATGTCTCAATCACAGGGGCATATGATGTACACACGCAGTGCAACGAGGGCTATGGACGGTTTGCCAGCAGTTACTACATGGTATCATTGCATGGGAAGTGAACCTTGTTTGAATGCACTGTTACTCCACTGTACCTGTTCAGTGCATGTGACTACACACTTTGGGGGTGCAAACTACTCAGTGAGCATGCTAGCCAGTGGTGTGCACACTGTAAATCCTGCTAGTCAGACAACATGCACAATTAGTAAGGCAGTGGACAGCACACTCACCTGCTCTCCTGGTGTCCCATACAGCTTGCTGTACTGTGGAAGGAGGTTGTCCACCAGGGCCTGGTTCTCCTCATGGGTGAAGGCTGGGGCTCTCTCCACAGTGCATGCCATTGCAGTAGCCAGAGGATGCAGAGACAGCAGCAGTGTAGTGGCAGATGTCGTCCTGGAGCATGTAGTGCAGGCAAGTGAGCACTCATGGGAACAGCCAGCATTATATGTGTGCTGCAGAGGCAGATACTGTGCCATGTGTCCAAAGTGATAGGTCCAAGTCGTTTGCATCTTCTGAATCTGACCAATCCATGGAATTGCAGCACCAATACACGCCCACAGCATCCTTCAAAAATGCAACTTCATGACACCCATGAATTTGCAACATTGTTGTGGCTGGCCAACTGAATTCACTGCATCAGACTCGTTGAAGCTTTGAAAACGCGTCCGTTGCCATGCCAGGCCCCAGCCAATGCGTGCGCACCGATCGGACCATTGCTGTACAACGCGTACCCGGGATACAACGCGTACCCGCTCGCATCCAATGCAATGGTCCGTGCGGGCACACTGATCGGACCATTGCTGTACAACGCGTACCCGCTCACATCCAATGCAATGGTCCATGCGGGCAAACCGATTGGACCATTGCTGTACAACGCGTACCCGCTCACATCCAATGCAATGGTCCGTGCGGGCACACCAATCGGACCATTGCTGTACAACGCGTACCCGCTCACATCCAATGCAATGGTCCGTGCGGGCACACCAATCGGACCATTGCTGTACAAAGCGTACCCGGGATACAACGCGTACCCGCTCACATCCAATGCAATGGTCCGTGCGGGCACACCGATCGGACCATTGCTGTACAACGCGTACCCGCTCACATCCAATGCAATGGTCCGTGCGGGCAGACCGATCGGACCATTGCTGTACAATGCGTACCCGCTCACATCCAATGCAATGGTCCGTGCGGGCACACCGATCGGATCATTGATGTACAACGCGTACCCGCTCACATCCAATGCAATGGTCCGTGCGGGCAAACTGATCGGACCATTGCTGTACAACGCGTACCGGGGATATAACACGTACCCGCTCACATCCAATGCAATGGTCCGTGCGGGCACACCGATCAGACCATTGCTGTACAACGCGTACCCGCTCACATCCAATGCAATGGTCCGTGTGGGCAAACCGATCGGACCATTGCTGTACAACGCGTACCCGCTCACATCCAATGCAATGGTCCGTGCGGGCACACCGATTGGACCATTGATGTACAACGCGTACCCGCTCACATCCAATGCAATGGTCCGTGCGGGCAAACCGATCGGACCATTGCTGTACAACGCGTACCTGGGATACAACGTGTACCCGCTCACATCCAAAGCAATGGTCCGTGCGGGCACACCGATCGGACCATTGCTGTACAACGCTGTACCCGCTCACATCCAATGCAATGGTCCGTGCGGGCACACCGATCGGACCATTGCTGTACAACGCGTACCCGGATACAACGCGTACCGCCACATCCAATGCAATGGTCCATGCGGGCAAACCGATCGGACCATTGCTGTACAACGCTTACCCGGGATACAACGCATACCCGCTCACATCCAATGCAATGGTCCGTGCGGGCACACCGATCGGACCATTGCTGTACAACGCGTACCCGGGATACAACGTGTACCCGCTCACATCCAATGCAATGGTCCGTGCGGGCACACCGATCGGACCATTGCTGTACAACGCGTCCCTGGACAGGTCACACGCATATGTCACCATGCTGGTCACTGGTGAACCTATGCCAGCCACATATACTTTCCAGGGACTCAGGGGCACACCTACTACACCACACCCAGTCCACACTGTATCTAAGGCATGTGTGGCAGCATAACCTTATCTGTGTATGGGGGTGTACATGTTGTTTTTGGGGTGGCACTTGGGGGCAGACACACCCAGGCTGTGCACGTGTTCATGGGGACAGGGTCCTTTGTGTGTTGTGCACATGACCACTGTGATGTGCAACTTTTCATTTTGGAGCATGTGTCATGGTCACATTTCCAGGTTGTGTATGTGTATGACATGTCACATACCCCCAGGCTCACATGTGGGAAGGCATGTACGTCACAGGGTGGCCCATTGCCACAATAGTGATGTCCCTCCGCAGTCTGTGTGCATGTTGTGTTTCACATGTCTCTGACTCCATGTGCACAATGGGAGACAGTCTCCACATCCACGTTGTTTGTGCATGAACTTAGATGTTGTGTGTGTGTGTCACAGACGTCCATGTCTGTCCTGCAGAGGCTACAGGGGCCACTACCTGTGGGTGTCATGTTTGTTTTTCTGACGTGTACATGATACGCCATGTCATGCCAGTGTCCATGTGGCAAGACAGGGTCCCTGGGAATCTACCTGTCAATGAGTTGTGATGCCTGTGGAGCATCTGTCCAGACATGTCACTGTGGTATGTGTGTGGAACATGAGAGCAGTAAATGGGTACTGTGACACAGCCAAATGGTTTCCCATAGCATACCCTGGAACCTGTTGTCCACACTTGTTGGACAGAGATGTTAGATGATGTCCATGTAGGTGCCATATATGTCCAAACAGAACGACACACACATCAAGTACTTGTGTTTGGTAATGATGTATCATGTGTAATTGAGTATGGTGAACGGCACATATGTGGGGTGACTGACAATCTTGCTTTCTTCACCTATGCACTGCAGGGCTCCTGCTGTCCATAGACCATTCCCAGGCCTGGCAACGATGGTGGAACGTGACAGCATCCGAAGGTACCGCTTCACCAGGCAGCTTATTGAGGATTTGGTAGTGCGGTTGGACCCACATTTGCAGCCTGGCCGGGCGTATCCTACAGCGCTGACCCCCAAGGTGAAGGTGATGGCAGCCCTACACTTCTTTGCCACCGGTACCTTTCAACACACTGTGGCATCTACTGGTGGTATGTCACAGACTATGTTCAGCCGTGTGCTACGCGATGTTTTGGGGGCAATGTTGAGATGCCTTAACCAGTACATCTATTTCCCACCACGTCAATTAACTCACTGACGTCAAGAGTGACTTCTATGCCCTGGGGAGGATGCCACATGTCATTGCCTCCATTGATTCGACACATGTGGCTTTGATACCACCACAGGCACATGAGCAGGCATACCGGAACCGTAAACATTACAATTCGTTCAATGCTCTGGTGGTATGTCTTGAAGATATGACCATCACACAACTGTGTGTGCCCGTTTCCCCGGTTCGGCACACGATGCCTACGTGATGAGGAGTAGTCGCATCCCGAGGATGATGTCACAGATGCCAAACCAGCGTGCCTGGCTTGTCGGTGTGTACTGACTTTGTACCATTGTGTGTGTTCTGCTATGTTGCTTTCCGCACACTTTTCCAAATTGGCTAATGTGCAATTGTCTGTCTGTAGGTGACTCGGGATACCCCAACATGCCGTGGTTGCTGACACCCCTCAGGAACCCTGTGACACCAGCCCAGATGTGCTACAATGAGGCACATGGTTGGACCAGGAGGGTGATTGAGTGGACCTTTGGTCTCCTGAAAAGCCGCTTCCGCTGCCTGGACAAGACAGGAGGGGCCCTCCCAAATGCCCCAGCAAAGGTGTGCAAGATTGTCATCGTCTGCTGCATGCTACACAACCTGGCAGTGCGGAAGGAGTTGCCTCTCATCCTGGATGACGACCAACATCCGCCACCTGTGGAGGATCCTGGCCTGGGCCACGATGCCAGTGATGATGATGATGATGATGATGATGGTGATGTCCGCACACAGCTCATCACCAACTTCTTCAGCTGAATGTGAGTCTCCAGAGTGTTGTAATGTCAATGATTTTGGTTTGCATGATATGTGTGTGTGGTGCTCTGGTGCTGTTTGAGTGTGGCCATGTGCTACTTGACTGGATGCGTGCAGCGATGTGTCCTTGCAGGTGGTCTGTACTGCCCAACAGTGTTGACATGCTAACTTGGTTTTGTGTAGTTATCTTGTGACAGGTATTAGACATGAGTATTGCCGTTCTGTGCTGTTCTTCAGTGGTTTTGACTGTGTGTCATGTCTGTCCTTCACAGGGTGCTGCCGGAGTTGTTTGATCAACTTGGATCCCCCAAATCCATGATTCAACTTCCAAGGTGGCAGCAGTTGTTTCCCTACAGGTGATGTGCCACACACCCCTGGACTTTCTATCTTCTGCATTTTTTGACTTTGTGGCCACAGCCAGGTGGGCATAGCTTGCATTTGTAGTGGAGACAACATGTTGCAAATGTGTAATAAACCTGTGCTTCACTTTGGGATGTGCGTTGTCTGTAGTCACACATCTGAGTGACATTTGCTTACTGCACCTGTAGTCTAGTTGACACAGACTGTGAATAGGTGTGGTGTCTGTGCATTCCACTGTATTTCCTGGCAACATCAGTGTAGGTGATGAGTCTGATGGCCCTGGTGTGTATGTGTTGTGTGGCCCTAGTGGTGTGTCTCCCTCATTTGTGTCACGTCGCCATGACTGACATGACGGTGTTGGACTTGCTGTAGCAGTTAGCATGCACAGTGTCATTTTTCTGATCACCATCTCCATGACAGAGACCACGTTGGAATCACAACAGAGGCAAATATGGTGTATTGGTGAGTTTATTTACATACAGGTGTGGGGATGGTGCACAGGATGGTGGGTGCTGTACATAGAAATTGGAATCCAAAGTTCCCATGTGATTCGGAAGTCTTGGTAGCTGAAATGTCCAGAGTAAAGTCCACAGTCATCTGATGAATTTGGACAACTAGAGCTCCCCATGTCATGTGGGCGAGTTGGCTTGCCTTCGACAGGGCGTGCAGTTTGCACACAGAGGAAAAGTTCCAGAACAGGTGTTGGCTTCCTGGGGGATGTAGCTGGCCATCGGCCTCTCAGTTTGGCCTCCTCAGACGGCCCCTCTTCTTGGGGGGGGGACCCTCAGGTGCAGGCTGCCGCGGTGCAGGGGACTCTCCACCAGAGTCCTCCGCCCTCCCTGTGGCATTTGCAGTTGTTTCAGCAACAGATGTTGTGGGCACACAGGGAGGTGAGGCCATGTTGGTGCTGATCTGGCGGAGGCATGTCAGTATGTCCCTATGCACCGCTGTGAGTTCTTGCAATGTGTCCCACTTGGACTCCATGCGAGACATGTGTGTCTCAACACGGGACATGTGGGAGTCCAAGCGGGCATGATGGGCAGCCTGCTGCTGTTGTATGTCCTTGAGGATCCCCACTACCTGGCTGACCTCTCCGGTGCTAGTCTGGTACGCATCCGCGATGCGTGCCAGTTGTGGGTCATCATGCAGTCCAGACCCCTCTGCAAAGAGCGACCTGTGTCTACCACCCCTCCCACCACCCCTGGCGACACGTGCAGGACCTGCGGTGGCACGCACAGGTGACCGTGTGCCCACTTGGGTGTTGTTCGTGGGCTCGTTGTCACCAGCTCCAGTTTGGGCCTGGGTCCCTGCGCTGTTGTCACCTGTGGTCCTTGGTCTGTCCGTGTTGGCAGGGGTGGCCTGTGTGTTGCCAGTTGTTGGAGGGGTGGGAGCAGGGGGTGCAGATGTTGGTCCTGCTGGTGCTGCATGATGACTCACAACGGAGGGTCCAGCTAATTCTTCGCCATCCAAGGAGTGCAGAGGCTGATCCACACCAGTGAGCTCGGTGTACCCCGGATCCTGGGACAGGGACTCCTCCTCGTCTGCTGCTGCTGTGTCCCCATCATCACCTGTTTTGGGGAGAGACACAGATTGTATGTTATGTTTCTACAGGCATCAATTGTTCAAACACCTGACAGTTGTGACTGTACCTCTGGATGCGGACCTGGACATTGCATTCTCCTAAATTGTGACAGTCAGAGAGTGATACTGGTGTAGCACATTGTCCTGCCAAGCTGTGGCATGTCAATGTGAATGTTGAGGTGTGTGCATGACCAGCATTGGTGGTATTTGGTTGCCATCCAGGCCTCCTTCTCCCCCCGCCCAGTTATCCCACCATGAAGCATGCTTCCATTGCAGGGAGTGCAGGTTGTCTTTCAGGATGTCAGTCAGTGGTGTCCTGCTGTTGGTTGTTGCACAGTTCCTAGCAGGGCCTTGTGCTCCCTCCAGCAGTACCCAGTGTCAGTCATCTTGTGAGTCCTTTTCCACTCCCTGTGATGTGAGCATGGTTCAGGGTGGTGTTGATGGGCCAATTGTGAGGGTGAGCAATATCTGTGACTACCACTCCCATCATGCTATTGCCTCCACCCCCCTTCCCAGCATGCCCATCCTTCCTTCCTTTTGAGTGGACTTCAGTGTGTGTGAGTGTGACAGCAATGGCAAGATGGCTGACAGTGTGGTCCTGTTGTTTGTTGGTGGCCAGTTCCCAGCAGTGCCTTGTGCTCCCCACAGCTGGGGCCAGTGTCAGACATCTTTGAAGTGGCTTTTGACTCCCTGTGAGGTGTGCATGCTTCAGTGCTAACTTGCTGGGCCATGTGGGTGGGAGATGTTGATCTGTGACTACCACTCCCATCATGCTATTGCCTACAGCCCCCTTCCCAGCATGCCCATCCTTCCTTCCTTTTGACTCTGCTTCCCTGTGGGTTGGGGTGCCTGTGCTGACAGGATGGCTGAGAGTGTTGTCCTGGCAGTTGTTTGGCTACAAGTCCCAAGAGTGTCCCTGTGCTTCACACAGTATAACCCAGTGTGGTTGTTCTTTGTGGGATGTTCAATTGGAGTTTGAGGCATTGCATTCTCCCAGGTGAGTTGTGTGGAGTTTGTGTTAAGGGGGTGTGTGGGAAAAGCTGCTTGTGACTATGGTCAGAGCTGTGAGTCCTCCTTCCCACCCAGCCAGATATCCCACCATGGAACGTGCTTCCGTTGCAGGGAGTGCAAGTTGTCTTTCAGGATGTCAGTCAGTGGTGTCCTGCTGTTGGTTGTTGCACAGTTCCCATCAGGGCCTTGTGCTCCCCCCAGCAGTACCCAGTGTCAGCCATCTTGTGAGTCATTTTCCACTCCCTGTGATGTGAGCATGGTTCAGGGTGGTGTTGATGGGCCAATTGTGAGGGTGAGCAATATCTGTGACTACCACTCCCATCATGCTATTGCCTCCACCCCCCTTCCCAGCATGCCCATCCTTCCTTCTGACTCTGCTTCCCTGTGGGGTGGGGTGCCTGTGCTGACAGGATGGCTGGGAGTGTTGTCCTGGCAGTAGTTTGGCTACAAGTCCCAAGAGTGTCCCTGTGCTTCACACAGCATAAGCCAGGGTGGTGGTTCTTTGTGGGATTTTCAGTTAGGATGTGAGGCATTGCATTCTCCCAGGTGTGTTATGTGGAGTTTGTGTTAAGGGGGTGTGTGGGAAAAGCTGCTTGTAACTATGGTCAGAACTGTGAGTCCTCCTTCCCACCCAGCCAGAGATCCCACCATGGAACGTGCTTCCATTGCAGGGAGTGCAAGTTGCCTTTCAGGATGTCAGTCAGTGGTGTCCTGCTGTTGGTTGTTGCACAGTTCCCAGCAGGGCCTTGTGCTCCCCCCAGCAGTACCCAATGTCAGCCATCTTGTGAGTCCTTTTCCACTCCCTGTGATGTGAGCATGGTTCAGGGTGGTGTTGATGGGCCAATTGTGGGTGTGACCAATGTCTGTGACTCCAACTCCCATCATGCTATTGGCTACACTGACTTCACCAGCATACACAGAATTCCTTCCTTTCAGTGATCTTCCCTGTGAGGTGGTGTTCTAGTGGTGGGAAAATATCTGGGAGTGTTTGTTGGTTCTATTTGTGCCACTGCCTTGCTGTATTTGTTGTTAGGTTTGTACATGTCATGACACAGTTACATATCACTATGAGATGGCAGGTATTGTGTTTGTCTGACTAGCATTCACATCTTGGGATGAATATGTTTTGGTTGCTGTGTATTTGCTAAGGGTGCATGGTTTGCCTATCCCCTTGAGAGTGCTGTGTGTGTATTGTCACACCATATTGTGTATATTAGTTGTGTACTCACCAGGCTCTGGGATGTCTGTTAGTCCGTATACGCTCACTGGTGGTAGGATGGCCCGCACCTTCTCCTCCCAGGGCCTGAGGTATACTGGTTTTGCAGGAGGGCCACTGCTGGTGCGGTGGCTGAGGAGGTAGTCCTTTTTAAGTAGGGCCCGGACCCTCCTGCGCACATCATACCACCTGTTCTGGATGTCTTCCTTTGTGCGCAAACATGGTGATTGTGCGTTCACCCTGTCGACAATCCTCTCCCACATCTTGGTTTTCTGCGGCATGGGGGTCTGTTGTACCAATGTACCAAACAACTGTGGCTCTACCCTGAGGATCTCATCTACCATGACTTCCAATTCACTATCTAGGAACTTTGGATTCTTCTTTAGGGGCATGGTGATGGGTGGTGGTGGTGATTGATGTGTGTGTGTGTGCAAGTGGGGGTGTGTGAGTGTAGGTTTAGCTGGGTGTGTGTGAGGGTGCTATTTGTAGGTGTGGTAATGGTGTGTGGCTTGTGTGATGTATGAGCTGTGAGTGTGTCTGTGGTTGCTGTGTGATGGTGTTCTGTGCTGGCAGGTCAGTGGAATTTGCAAAGGATCATGGTAGGGATTTGTGGCCTTTATGTAGGTGGAGTTGGAGGTGTGTCCTTGTTCCATGTTTTTTCCCCCTGTATTTATTGGCTTTGTGGTTGCTTGTTTGGCCCTTTTTTAAAAACATTTTTTTCCTTGGTGTTTTTGGTGTATGTAGGAGTCGTTCTTGTGTCCGAGTAGGACGCTGCAGTTGTCTGGTGCGATGTTGTCCGACTCGTTCCCGCTGTGTGTCAGCTATGTTTCATTTGCGGCGTACGAGTCGGTCGCGGAGTATTGGGTTGCTTCGGCTGGGTTTTGTATGCATGTCGGTCGTACGGCTTGTGCTCCGTGCGAGTCGGTCGTGTTTTGCATGCACAGCATCGTACTGCGCGGGTCAGAGTTCACGGGTACGTTTCGTTCGGGTTCAATCCGGGTGCGTGTCGGTCGGTTCGTTTCGAGTGATTTTCCGGCCGGATGGCTTGTTTCCGTCCGGCTCGGTCGGTCGTTTTGTATTCCGTCCGAGTCGGTCGAATTTCACATGCATTTCATCGTACTACCCGGGTCGTACGGCGCCGGTCCGAGTCGGTCGGACTTAATTCCCGTACCGAGTCGGTCAGCTTTTTTTCCGGCCCGAATCGGAATCGGCCCCTTAGCCTGAAGGCTGCTCTCCATAGCTACCACTAGGATAGCTTTCAATAAAGGTTGTCTTTAACCTATCTCCATAAGGGGTTGTTTGGACTGGTGCAAGGTGCCCACTAGAACTAGTGGGGTGCCCACTAGAACTAGTGGACAGCATATGCCAGGCCAACTTCTCACATTGGTGTGCAGCGTGTGGGATTCCAGTTTGCTATTGTTTTACCAGATAATCTCAATTGAATTGATCAACTGAAAACCACTAAGTGTACCTAACGTACATATAAATTCAAGCTTAGAAATACAGTAAGTTCTACTGAACTTAGAGTTGTGTGTCAAGGGCTTAGCACACCCTTTCTACAACTCAAGAGAGTTTAGTAGGCCACACTAGAGTAGGTAGTGCATACACCACACCTCATTAGTAATTTCTTCACTGCCAGGAACCAGTGGGCTCCTGCCATCTAAATATGACAACCTCCCATTCTTGGAATTGAGAGAGTTGTGCAAGATTAGGAAGCTGAAGACAGGCAAAAGTGCCAACACCCAACGTCTCATGGAGATACTTCTGCTAGATGATCTCAGAAGACCTATAGGGTCTGCAAGGGTAGGCAGAGAGGGTGGGGCAGAAGATGAGGAAGGGGCCAGGGGTGAAAATACCCAGGACCTGACCTCTGAAACTGGCCAGGAAGGTGACAATGACCTTGCCCTGGAAAATGCAGCTCCTCCTGCAGATGAGGAGGAGGATCAGAATGACCTCCCCTTTGTCCCACCAGGAAGAGTTGTGAGTGTGCCCAGAAGGTCCAGATCTCCTTCTCAGGAGTCTAACCATTCTGACACCTCAGTAGGGACCTCTGTTTCTTCTCATAGGAGGGAATCCTCTAATGAGAGGAAAAAGAGACTGCTCCAGTATGAAGAAGCTCAGCTTAGGATCAGAAGAGAGCAGTTGGCTATAGACAGGGAGTCCCTAGAGCTTCATAGACAAAGAAGAAAGTTGGGACTAGAGTCCCATGGTGGCAGCAACTTCCCTAGTGGTAGGGAAAGGTCTTATGACCATAGAAACCTGAGCAAGATTGTCCCTCCCTACCAAGAGAGTTTAGTAGGCCAAACTAGTGTAGGTAGTGCATACACCACACCACACTAGTAATGTCTTCACTGCCAGGAACCAGTGGGCTCCTGCCATCCAGATATGACAACCTCACATTCTTGGAATTGAGAGAGTTGTGCAAGGTTAGGAAGTTGAAGACAGGCAAAAGTGCCAACACCCAACGTCTCCTGGAGATGCTACTGCTTGATGATCTTAGAAGACCCATAGGGTCTGCAAGGGTAGGCAGTGAGGGTGGGGCAGAAGATGAGGGAAGGACCAGGGATGAAGATGCCCCGGACCTAACCTCTGAAACTGGCCAGGGGGATGACAATGATCCTGACCTGGAAAGTGCAGCTACTCCTGAGGATGAGGAGGAGGCCCAGAATGACCTCCCCTTTGTCCCCCCAGGAAGAGTTGTGAGTGTGCGCAGAAGGTCTAGATCTCCTTCTCAGGAGTCTAACCACTCTGACACCTCAGTAGGGACCTCTGTCTCCTCTCATGGGAGGGAATCCTCTCATGAGAGGAGAAAGAGACTGCTTCAGTATGAACAAGCCCAGCTTGAGCTCAGAAAACAGCAGTTGGCTATAGACAGGGAGTCCCTAGATCTCTGTAGACAGAGAAAAAAGATTGGACTAGAGTCCCATGGTGGCAGCAATTTCCCCAGAGATAGGGAAAGGTCTTATGACCATAGAAACCTGAGCAAGATTGTCCCTCCCTACCAGAGTGGGGATGTCATCCACAAATGGATAACTGCTCTAGAGAGGGCCTGTAAAGTACAGAGGGTTCCTCAGGAGCAGTGGGCAGCAATCTTGTGGCTCTCCTTTGCAGACAAAGGTAGAGACACGCTCCTCACTGTAAGAGAAGAGGATGCTGATGATTATCAAGTCCTGAAGAGTGCCCTAATAGATGGGTTTGGCCTAACCACTGAGCAATACAGGTTAAAGTTCAGAGATACCCAAAAGGCACAGACACAGGACTGGGTGGACTTTGTAGATTGTGCTACCAAGGCTCTGGAAGGCTGGTTACTGGGCAGTAAGGTGTGTGACTTCAAAGGATTTTATAATTTAATCATGAGGGAGCAGATTCTTAATAACTGTCAGAATCAGTTGCTACATCAGTACCTGGTTGACTCTGATCTGACCTCTCCCCAAGAATTGGGAAAGAAGGCAGACAAATGGGTTAGAACCAGGGTAAAGCAGAAAGTACAGAACCAAGGTGGTGACCAGAAGAAGCAAGATTCCAAAAACTCTGATAAGGGTGGGGAGAAGGGTAAAGACCAGAAGTCTTCACAAGGCCCCCAAAAATCTTCTTCAGGTGGGGATTCCCAATCTAATAAAGGAAAAGGCCAAAAGAAACCATGGTGCAAAGTCTGTAAGCAAAAGACTCACTGGACCAGTGATTGCACCAAGTCGAAAGACTCCACTCCAGCCACCATTGCCCCTAAGGCAACAGTTCCCCTAGTCCAGCTACAAGTGGTGGTGGAAACACTCAGAATAAGGGTTTAGTAGGGTTGACCGTGGGTACTGAGATGAACTCTGGCCTAGTCAGAGTGCCAACTCAGGCTGTCCTAGTCTGTGATGGGGGCATGGATATGTCCCCCTTTGTGAGTCCCAATAATTTGGGCAAATACAGACAGCAGCCTTTAATTAATGGAAGGGAGGCTTTGGCATTCAGGGACACAAGAGCAAGTGTCACCATGGTGACACAAGATCTTGTGGATCCTGGGCAGATTATACTTGGTGAAATGTACCAAGTGACCAATGCTAGCAATGTCAGAACAGACCATTTTCTGGCAGTTAACTTCTCCTGGGGAGGGGTAACTGGCCTAAAGAAGGTTGTGGTGAGTGCAGACCTACCAGTTGAATGCTTGCTTGGCAGTGATCTTGAAACCTCAGCTTGGGCAGAGGTGGAGCTCAGGAAACATGCAGAAATGCTAGGGATCCCTGCACATGTCTTTGCTGTGACTAGGTCACAGGCAAAAATGTCAAAATCTGAACAGGCCCTGGATTCTGGAATAATCGACCAGGTGCCTCCCAAGAAAAGGACCAGTAGGGTTAAGGCAGTGCCTTCCCCCTTGGCTCAGGAGGAAGATCAGACTTTTGATAAAGCTGATCTCAGGCCTAAAGAAGGAACTGTCCCAGAGGAGCTTGAACCTGATCAGGTTGAGTTCTTGGGGACAGGGGGCCCTTCCAGGGCCAGGAGCAACTGAACTGCCCCTCTCTTGAACCCCTCAGACAGCCGGCTGCTGCTGAGGCTGCTGGGAATGCTAGTGGCACCCATAAGATATATTGGGATGATGGACTCCTGTACTCAGAGAGTAGAGACCCCAAGCCTGGGGCAGCCAGGAGGTTGGCTATACCTCTCAAGTTCAGGGGCTTCCTATTGACACTAGCCCATGACAGTCCCTTAGCAGGTCATCTGGGCCAGAACAAGACTTGGGACAGAATTGTCCCTCACTTTCACTGGCCCCTCATGTCTGAAAACACCAAGGAGTTTTGTCGCTCCTGTGTAACCTGCCAAGCCAGTGGGAAGGCAGGTGGTACCACAAAGGCCCCCCTGATACCACTACCTGTGGTGGGGGTTCCCTTTGAGAGGGTGGGGATTGACATAGTTGGTCCCATGGATCCCCAAACAGCATCTGATCACAGGTTTATCCTGGTGGTGGTGGACCATGCCACCAGGTACCCAGAAGCCATTCCCCTTAGGACCACTACAGCTCCTGTGGTGGCAAGGGCCCTCCGGGGAATTTTCTCAAGAGTGGGCTTTCCTAAGGAGGTAGTATCTGACAGAGATGCAAACTTTATGTCCAGTTACTTGACTACAATGTGGAAGGAGTGTGGAGTGACTTATAAGTTCACCACCCCCTATCACCCACAATGCAATGGTTTAGTTGAGAGATTCAACAAAACCTTGAAGGGCATGATTAAAGGGTTCCCAGAAAAGCTTAGGCAAAGATGGGACATACTCTTGCCCTGCCTTTTATTTGCATACACGGAGGTGCCTCAGAAGGGGGTTGGCTACAGCCCTTTTGAACTTTTGTTTGGCCATCCTGTTAGGGGTCCATTGTGTCTGGTGAAGGAAGGTTGGGAGTTACCTCTCAAACCCCCTAAAGAGGACATAGTGGACTATGTACTTGGTCTCCGCTCCCTGATGGCTGAGTATATGAAAAAGACAACCAAAAACCTTGAGGCTAGCCAGGAATTACAGAAAGCCTGGCATGACCAAAAGGCTGTGCTGACTGTTTACCAGCCAGGGCAGAAGGTGTGGGTGCTGGAGCCAGTGGCCCCAGCAGCCCTCCAAGACAAGTGGAGTGGCCCCCATACAATTGTTGAACAGAAGGGAGAGGTTACCTATCTGGTAGACCTAGGAACTCCCAGGAGCCCCCACAGGGTGCTCCATGTCAACAGGCTGATTGAAGCCATATGTAGACAGGGCTGACATGGGCTTGCTCATGGCAACTGATGAGGGCCAGGAGGAGGAGAGTGACCCTCTCCCTGACCTGCTCTCTCAGAACCCTGATGATGGGTCAGTGGATGGTGTAGACTTGGCAGGCAGCCTCACTGCCCAGCAGCAAACTGATTATAGACAGGTGCTCAATCAGTTCAGACACATGTTTTCTCTGACTCCAAGTCAGACCACCTGGTGCATTCATGAAGTGGACACTGGGGACAGTCTGCCTGTTAAAAGTAAGATTTACAGGCAACCTGACCAGGTCAGGGACTGTATCAGGACAGAAGTACAGAAAATGTTGGAACTGGGTGTCATTGAGCCTTCAGATAGCCCTTGGGCTAGTCCAGTGGTCCTGGTGCCAAAACCTCACACAAACGATGGTAAGAGAGAGATGAGGTTTTGTGTGGACTACAGAGGCCTCAATGCAGTCACTAGGACTGATGCCCATCCAATCCCCAGGGCAGATGAGCTAATAGACACTTTGGCCTCAGCCAAGTATCTAAGCACATTTGACCTAACAGCTGGCTACTGGCAGATCAGACTAGTTGATGATGCAAAGCCAAAAACAGCATTTTCTACCCCTGGTGGGCTTTACCAATTTGTGGTGATGCCCTTTGGTTTGAAAAATGCACCTGCCACTTTTCAGAGGTTGGTGAACACAGTCCTTGCAGGTCTGGAAGCCTATAATGCAGCATATCTAGATGATATTGCTGTCTTTAGCTCCACCTGGGAGGATCACCTGCTCCACCTCAGAAATGTTTTGGAGGCCCTGCAGAAGGCAGGCCTAACTATCAAGGCCACAAAGTGCCAGATAGGGCAGAGTCAGGTTGTGTACCTGGGCCACCTTGTGGGTGGAGGCCAGGTTCAACCATTGCAGAGGAAGATCCAGACCATCATGGACTGGGCTGCTCCAACTACCCAGACTCAGGTGAGAGCCTTTCTAGGCCTGACTGGGTACTATAGGAGATTTGTCAAGGGGTATGGATCAATAGTGACACCCCTGAATGACTTAACCTCTAAGAAAATGCCCAAAAAGGTTCAGTGGACAGTTAGCTGTCAAAAGGCATTTGATGACTTGAAGCAGGCCATGTGCTCTGCTCCCATTCTGCAAAGTCCTGATTACTCCAAAAGGTTCATTGTGCAAACAGATGCATCTGAATTGGGGGTAGGGGCTGTACTGTCACAATTGAATGATGAAGGTCAGGATCAGCCAGTAGTTTTTATTAGCAGAAGGCTGACCCCCAGAGAGAAACGTTGGTCAGCCATAGAGAGGGAGGCCTTTGCTGTGGTTTGGGCTCTGAAGAAGCTGAGGCCATACTTGTTTGGCACCCACTTCCTTTTTCAAACAGACCACAAGCCCCTCCTATGGCTAAAACAGATGAAGGGTGAAAACCCCAAACTTTTGAGGTGGTCCATTTCCCTACAGGGGATGGACTATACAGTGGAACATAGACCTGGGAGCACTGTTCACTATAACGTGCGCGCTTGTGCGCGCGCGCACTGTAGTCATCCCGAGCGCGCAGTGTCTCATAATTAGCGCGCACACACCACATCCCGCTAGGGCGTTCAACAGCAAGTGGCTCTGGCACTTGCTCCATTTATTTTCTTAATAGTGCGAGTCCGCGGGGCAGATTGTGGGCTTTTGTGAAAGTATTCGTGTTAATCGCAGTGCCGTCATGCACTGCAATTAACACGAATACTTTTACAAAGGCCCACAATCAGCCCCGCACTATTAGGAAAAGAAATGCAGCAAATCTAAAGCACGACGTGTGCTTTCAGAATCTGAAAGCACACGTCGTGTTTGAGACTCTACATTCCTTTTCCTAATAGCGCACGGCTGCGGGGTTGATTGTGTGCCTTTGAAATGGAATTCATGTTAATTGCAGCGCACATGGGCGCTGAAATTAACATGAATACAATCTCAAGGCTCACAATCAGCCCGCAGCCGTGTGCTATTAAAAAAGAAATGCAGAGTTTCAAACACGACTTGTGCTTTCAGATTATGAAAACACAAGTCTTTGCATTTCTTTTTTTAATAGCGCACAGCTGCGGGGTTGATTGTGGGCCTTTGAAATAGAATTCATGTTCCTGCAGCAATGAAGGATCAGATTGTGCGGCAGAGTTGACTAAATTGTGCCTCAAGTAAAGGCAAATAATGCGGTATATTTCATGTCTTATTGTCTCACTAGTTTACTTTAAATCACAGCGCTGTCTCAGCAAATGTTTCACTTCCCTAGTAGCAGTTGAGCACCGGAATACACTAAAGTATACAAGCAGTTGCAACTGGAAACTGGCCAGCTAACCTTTCCACAGGGTCCGACAGTGGGTAGCACCACGCGAGGGTTTTTTCCCCGGTATCTTTTGACCTGCTTAAATTACAAACAGTTTTTCTTGAATCTATTTCAGCAGACGCATGATTATGTGATAAGTGCGATAAATCTATTGTTATGCAGTAAACGCTGCAGACACAGAACCGCATACTTCCAGTAGCCCCGATTATAGACAGTGATGTACAGGATTTACAAAACAAGATGACATTGGCAGATTACACATGACTTTGCAATCTTTTTTATACTTCTGAATTCGTGCACCTGTGCTGTTATCACCAGTAGCTGGAAGATGTTCAATTTTCCACCCATGCCAAGATAGAACAACATTCTTTATAAGCCTTTTGCAATAATTGGCAACCCAGGGCTCAATAATAGTGCACAGTATAAGGCCATGGGAAGGGGTGGAGCCTCCTGTAAATAGAACTAGCCAGCAAAAGCCCACCCGACGGTCTCCAGTCACACCCAGGCCGAACTCGCTTTGTCCTCCATCTCCGTCTATGAATGCTCTTAAGTTTTTATTTACTTTAGTTATTGATGTAGCGCGATCATGACCTTGGCACTGGACTTCAGAGCGCTTTACAAGGTGCAATGATACATCGCACATATGGCATAAAACTGTTAAAATTGCGGTCAGGTTTAAGAGTGTACAGGACAATTCTGCAGCACTGAGGGCAGTTTAACGCTGTCTGTATCCAGGCCATGGGGCAGTTTACGTGAGGTGAGGTCTGTGAGAGTGCTGAGAGGTTAAAGTGGCAGTCTGATATGTATTGGATGAGCAGTCCAGATCTTTAGTCTCATTTCCGGAGAAGGGCAGTTTAGGGGTGAGATCGAGCTAAACTTGGACGTAACAAGTTTGGCTAAAAGTTTCAAGCGCATTTACTGTTTTCTACAAATCATTCCTCCAGATGCGCCCACCTGACAGTGACGCCACTTTCAGGACTGAACTCCTTCTAACAAATGAGACGTTTGCATTTCCCGGGTCTGTAGCTTCTGGATAAGATAAGAAGTGCTCAAAACAGGTGGAGCTCTTCGTATGTAACAAGGACAGGGGTGAGGGGCTAATAATATCAGTGCTTAATTTGTGCGATTGTTTGCCAGTGCTCAGCACCTGCACTTATTTTTGGCAGGCCAGTATATGATGGAGCTCTCTGTCTATTTTTGTAACAGAGCACATCAGCAACAGTATGTAACGAATCAATGTACATTAAAAAAAAAGAAAAGAAAGATATCGGGGCGTCCAGACCATTCTCACGGCCTCGGCGACCTTGCATTTTTATTGGATGAGATTGAATCGTCGGAATTATTGGTGTGTGATGGTAGTAGGTATCGATGACACTGGCATTTGGCAGCACTGTCTGTGGCTCTGGGTGGTGCAAGCAGTACTGGTGTCCTGTGAAATCCCTTGGGCCCTGGCACTCGATTCTTTAAAAAATTTACGACTGGCTAATATTATGGTTTTAAAAAGTATGCAGCAGTGACACTCACTCGGTTGCAAGGACTTAAGCAGGATAAACACACCTTTCCTCTTTCCACCTATACTAGTGGCAGGATTGAAGTCTTGGCGAGTGCCTTTAAAGCGAATGAACGACTGAGGGCTATAGCTGTCCTGGGAGGACAGTTTATAAACAAGCATTGGCAAAGACATTAGGTCTGGCGTTGGCAGCCAGCCTTCTCGCAATTCGGGTTCTGTCATGGTTTTTGCAAAGCTTTGTTGTTTGTAAATATGCCAAGCCCTCCTCAATCTCCAGGCAAAAAATATTTTTGGGTCTAAAATAAAACTACACATTTGCATAGTACTCACTGGCACTGAGGGGAACTACTTTGTGTGTTGATGTGTTCCTTGTGAAAGGGCAGAATGCCACAACTCATAGTGAATTCAACCAATGGCTGAAGCGGGCTGATACATTGCCCCTTAATACATGCCGGAGCAGGTGGAAGAAAAATGTGAATATCACAGTAACGTACTAATAGATATAGTCTGGTTAAAACCACTAAAAGTAACTATATTATACACATAATTTTAGTAGAATCAAAAGGTCTTGGCCAATGCAGAATAAGAAGTGACTAATCTTGAATGATAAAGAATCATAAACAATTGACCCCAGCGGTTTATTACCAGGTAGTGTGTATGTGTGTTTATGAGCCCAGGTGAGTATATGGTATTAGAGTACCTGTTGCTGGTAAGCCGCTGGATCAGTTTTCTGGTTAATGCAGACCTAAAAAAGTCAATCAGTCTGGCATTGGCTGCAAGACTCTTACCTTTCAGAAAGACAGCAAGAGAGAAAGAGAAAGTGTGAAAAAAGCAAAGCGAAAAAGGACAGTGAGAAAGTAGGAAAGCGAGAAAGTAGGACACGAGAAAGAAGGAAAGGAAAAAAGGAAGAAAAGGAATGAGAGAAAGAAAGAAAAAGGAAAAAATGTAAGAGGAGGAAAGAGGAAAGAGAAGGAAAGAAGAAAAAGGGAAAGAAAGTAAAGAAACAATGTAAGAGAGAAGTAAAGAGTAGGAAAGAGAAGAAAAGAGAAGGAAAGGGAAAAAATAATGAAAGAAGGCAACAAAAAGAAAAAAGTAAAAAGACAGAGTAGAAAAGAAAGAGGGAAAAAGAGGATAACTTAAGACAGAACAGTTTCAAATGGACACAATTTGATCTGGTAGGCTGTAAACTAGCAACAGTCAGAAAAGCAAAACACTCCTAAAGGAATTTGGAACAGCAATGGCAGGAGATGGGATCTAATAAAGATGGAATGTGCATCAGAAGCGTCCTGCTATCACACGAGGCTCCAAACACAAAGGCAACACTAAAGTAATCATAAAGTAAGAACACTGGCATTGAAGGGAACTCCCTTGTGTGTGGATGTGCTCCTTGTGAAAGAGCAAAATACAGTCACTCAAAGTAATGTTAACCAGTGACTGACCCACTGCTCAATGTTGTATGCTGTAGTGGGCAAAAGCAAAATGTTGATGACAACAATAGACCAATGGATTGAGAGGTGGCTGAAAACCCCTATATGTAAGTATGTGATACATATTTTAATAAAATCAAAAGGTCTTGGCTAACACCAGACCTAAAAAGGGAGAATTTGAGTAGATAGGTGGATCGTCAATCGCTGGCAACGGGGGACCTCCGCACTACAAGTGAGGAGTCACATGCAGCGTGGCTGAGCAGAGCAGCTCTGGGCCTTCAGCATAAAGAAGACACACAGCAACAAACCAGCTGTGCACGTGCAATTCTTCAGTTCTGCCATGTATCCCCTTCCATGGTCTGCTATGGCATTATGTCACTGTGCATAGACGAACCCCGACGTTCAGCTCCCTGGTATCTCTTGTGCATGCACATATTGTTGTATTTAAAGTACAACGCTTTACAAATCTGCATTTCCCTCATCATTCCTGTGCACGCAGGAGCCCTTACATTGGCCCATCACAGGTGGAAGCCTGCTTTCCGAGGTTACCTGTTCACACCTGAGCTGCTGCCGGTGCACGGCCTATGGGCGCGAGCCGCGCCCTCCCCTCTTCTCACGTTGGACCTTGGATCCTCGGGGCTCATGCACCATTGCACACCTATCAGTGACTGATGCCAGACAGGGCTACCGGGCGCTCGTGTGCAAATCGCATGCTTTTACCTGTGAGTGCGTGCAGCGTTTACCAGGAACCCTCTCCAAGGCAGACATGCGCAGTTCAGCGCTTCCCACGCTCGGCTTCACGACATCAGAGCTGCGTAATCGGACAGTACGTAAAATGCTTACTTGAAACAATGACGCAAGCAGGAAGCGCCTCGTTCAATTCTCCGGTGTCCCGCCTATAGCACCATATGGCCAACACTTGCCGCACTGCTGTAAATTCAGCTCCAACACTATCGGTCACTGACTCCTATTACACAGGCATTGTCAAGGTGCTAAAAATGAGTGAAAAATGCATTTTAATGCGGTGTTGTGGACCACGCCTAATGCGTACTACTTGGCAGGACTGGGGTATTCATGTTAATTGCAGCGCACACGCGTGGTCTGGTTTCCGGCGCACTTAGCCTTGGTTGCAGTGCACAGAGACCTTACACTGCCGCACATAGAGGAAAAAAATTAGAGGGAACATTGCCTGGGAGTAACCATGCCAATGCAGATGGACTCTCCAGATATTTACACTTAGAACATGGTCAAGGTTAGTTTAATGTCCCTGCGTTTGGGGGGGGAGGGTTGTGTAGGAGAGTAGGATCTGCCTCTTATGGTTACCCCCACTTTTTTGCTGGTGTATCACTGTTTTTTGACTTTAGTCTGGCTGGGGCCCTGCTATTCAGGACCCCAGCCTAGCTGCTTCCTCTCTAAATTGATTCTATCTACTTTAGGTACATCCCAGATTGGATTCTGGGGTGCCCTTATAAGTCCCTAGTATATGGTATACTATGTACCAAGGGCATAGACACCCCAGAGGCCTACCAGGGGCTGAAGCATGTATTGTCCCACCCCTGGAAGGCCCTCCAAAATGACACCACAGGTCTGCTACTGCAGCTTGGGTAAGGTGGTGCATGCACCCCTTACTGTGGTATAGGCTACCTATATCACTACCGTTGCACACACATATAAACCTATAAGTCACTCCTATGGCAGGCCTTAACAATCCTGAAGGCAGAGTGCTTGGTTTTTATGTGAGAGGGTGCCCCTGCATGAGCAGAGCCCATCTGCAGCGTTCAGAGTCAATCGTCTGGTGCTGTTTGTGGTGCAGCCTGACCATATACTCTTAAGTGCATTATAACCTCGCGTTAAATGCTACCTTTCGGTTGGCTGCACGGAAACATGTCGTGTTTGGTGTCAAACATCTTGGAATACTACCCCCCGCCAGTTCTGGCGGCGGGGGTAGCATTCCACCCTTCTAGAGGGAGAGACATGTACACACCGGCATACCCGGTATTAACTTTTCCGAGCCCTGGCATCACAAAATGGATGCCACTGCCACAGACACGGGTCTGGCCTCCTGCTGCTGACCGAAACTCCGGCAGGGTAGGCCTGGACAATAGGTTTCCTGTCGAAGGGAGGTGTTACCACCTCCCCAGACAGGATAATGTGTATTGGGGCTGGGCGGGAGCACTCTCTGGTGCTATGAAGTCCTGCACTGGGGGCACATTTGGTGTCCCTGTGCATAGTCCAGTTCAAACCGCTTGTAGGGGCTACCTGCCCCTGCTCTGGCACGAAACTGGACAAAGGGAATGGGTGTAACCACCCTTCTTCCCTGACCCTCCCATAGGTGGGTCCCCAGAGTATGTCCAACCCCCTAACTTAGTATAAGTATGGGACCCCAGTCCTTAGGACTTTAGATTACCCTGGATGAAACTCTGAAGCCGAATCCTGGTCCTTCAACGCTCTACTTCAAGATTAGAGGACTGAAGAATCTCCCTTGGGGTCAAGGAGTGACTCCCCTGCTTGTCAGGCACCAACAAAGCATCTGTCCAGTCTGCATCGCTGAAGCTCCCGCCGGACGCTGAAGTCTTTGCATCACCAGAGGTGGATTTCCAGACTTCCCCGAGGCTGCCCTGAGTCCCCAGCAAAGCTGAGGCCCGTAGCTGTCGTTGGTTACGTGGAACCGTGACCCCTGGACACTGAGCTCATTTGCAAGTGCATCAACTTACTGACATCTCTCGAAGCTGTGCTTTGGGTTCCAAGTAGCCCTAGCCCCGAGCACCAACTGTAGCGAAGATCACTGGCCTACACTCCACGAGTGTCCCTTGGGCCAGCTCCAAGTGCGACCCCTCGAGGCTCCTTTGTGATCTCTAGTCCATTGGCTAGTGGGTCCCCACGAAGGCAACTCTTCAACTGCTTGGGCTTTTCTGGTTGCTCCAGACTTGCCCTGACTTACCTTTGCTGGGTGAGTCCCTCAGACCTTGCTGGTCTGCACCGCAGCCTTTTCTTCACTTCCCCATGACTTGCCGTTGCAAAGGCTTGTTGGGTCCAATCCAGTCGCCGACACCGCAGCACTCAACAGACTTTGTGGGACAGCTCAAATCCAGCTCCTGGTTATCATCAACACCTCCTGGACCTCGTGGCTGAAGAGTCAAGGCGCCCGTCAACTCACCTGAAGCACCCAACATCTGAGGGCATTCGACTATCGTGCTCCTGGTCACTGGCTAGTGACCCAGACTCTGTCCCCTCTGCTTTCAGGTCTTCCTTTTCCTCGATCCAGGCTTGGATCACTTTGGACACTTTTCTTCTCCACGGCAGCAGCACTTTTCCAGCGGTCGCCATTGAAAACGACGACGATTCCCGACACCTTTTAACACGTATGCACCCGGCTTCCCTGGGTGAGGTAACTCGAGTATTTCGGTACTCACATGGGTGTGGGCCCTAGAAACTCTTAAGTTTTAAGGGATTAACTGGAAGTCCTCTCCGAAGTGTCCCTTTTCATTAAAAATCCAACCGCGACTTTCCCCATAGAAGTCAACGGTGGCTCGCGGCTGTGTTCTCACACTGCACACGTCCCCCGTGGGTCCCCTGTCTCACTACCTTGGGTGGTTCCTTGGGGTCCAAGCACTTCTACAGGCTCTAGGCCTTGTGTTTAGATCAGTTGTGGTTCTTATACCACTATTTTAGTATATGGTTTGGTACGCCCCTAGGGCTCAAATGTGTATTGTGCTAAATACTGCTGATATTTGACTTGTAACTTATGTACTTCAAACTCTAGCCTCATAAAGAGACTAGGGGGGGTGTGTTTAAGACTAAATACATATATTTTATATATATACCTGGTGTGGTCCTCTTTCATTTGGTCACTCAAGAGATTATAGACTGGTAAAACAAGCTGCTTTACATTCCTTCAAGACTTAGCCTGAAGGCTGCTCTCCATAGCTACCACTAGGATAGCTTTCAATAAAGGTTGTCTTTAACCTATCTCCATAAGGGGTTGTTTGGACTGGTGCAAGGTGCCCACTAGAACTAGTGGACAGCATATGCCAGGCCAACTTCTCACACCGCACATTTCACCACCTTGGCTTACATACCCAGGTCTACGACTAGTCAGGCACTATGCCATTTGTAGTCTTCACTGTTCAAGCTAGACGTGGGTCACTGGACACTTCTGCTTCAAGTACAATGAAGCACGGAACTCTAGCACTATGCTACCTAGAGTAAGGATTGTTTTTTCCGGGTTCCAGATACACCTGGGGTTGTCCACAGATGAGCACTGCTTATTATGGAATAATCTACATGGCACAGGAGTTACGTTTATTGAATTACACGGAATTCCTCCTATGTACAGGGATGCACTTGCTTTGTAAATAATATAGCTAGATATTTCAAAATGGATGCCATATTTGTAGACGCTCTACAGCCCGGGGCGCAACATATGTATATAACCGGGTTGTTGTCTCAAGAGGGGTTACTGCAGTCATATTGTGTAAATTATTTAGTTTCAGGAGAACACATCAGTTTGTGTGTTTATCATGTCGTAATACAATGAAGTAATTGGTATTCAGACTGTTTAAAAGTGCACATTCCAAAATGGATGCCCTGTTTACCTACCTATCTTAACCCTCTTTTGTCCACCTTCTATTTCGGAGATTCTGTATGTAACCAGCCATGTATCTTACATCCAGTATGTGAGCAAAACTGCAAGACAGTCGAAACGCGTAACTGGATAATACAAACTAGCTTTGGAGTCAGGGCCGGACTAGGAACCAAAACCGGCCCTGGCAAAGTGCTCGGCCTCCCCCCCGGGGGTTGGGGGTGCATCCGAGCTATTTGCCAGGGCCGGTTTCGGCCGATTTTGTAACAGGGGTCGATATTTCAGCTATGCTGCAAAAACGGCCCTGTAACAAAAACGGGCCCCCACCATGGCGACGCACCGGGGAAATGCCCAGTGCCCGCTACGGCCAGTCCGGCCCTGTTTGGAGTACCCCCTGAGTGATCGTCTTAATTTATTGTGTGACTGGAATTTGCAGCCCTGCGCGCTCCGCCGGCACAAGCAATCCTATACCCAGTGCTGGGAGAGCGGACGGAGCACTGTAGAGATGGGAAGCGACCTTAATAACGAATCCCTAACAACGAGTGGGCTTAACAACGGCTCCTAAACAAAGAACTGTACCTCAACCACGACCTCTTTAACAACTACTGTACCTCAAACACGGCCTCCTAAACAAATGGTAAGTGTCAATAATTAAAAGTTAATTAAAATAAATAATTCATAATATATTATGTATTTATTAAAATGTATTTTTTAAGTGTAGTCTTAAAAGTTTTGTAAAAAAGTAACAAATATTAGTTTTTTAAATAGATTTGTACATTTCCTTTTTTAATTACGCTGTCGTTATAATAGACTTTGTATAAATTTAACTTGTTAGGCCAGTAGATGGCACTGTAGGTTTGTTTATCACTGATGCGATTCTGACCTGTGCTCGATGCGATTATTCTCTCTAGTTTTCACAGATAAAAAGATCACAAAATGCTGGGTAAAAAGGTCACAAAATGATGGATGGACTTTTTTATATGTTTAATTTGAGGCAATTCTTTTTTAAATGAAAATATGTTCTGGAAAACGTTTAAATTAATTACATTTTTTTTTATGTTACAATCTTGTGTTGTTTTGAACTTAGTGGTACATTCGGGTTATATGGCAATTCATTAATTTTCATGGTTTAGTAAGTCGTTGTTCAATACGTAGTGGTTTGGCTTTGGTCGTTGTTTAGCCTTCATGGTTTAGGCACTCGTTGTATAAGGGGTAGTGGTTTAATCATACATCCGTGGAGATTTATAAATTTATATATACATATATATATATATAAAATAAAATAATACATATTTAATATGTTAAAAGAACAATATAAAAAAATAAAGTAGATTTAATATAAATGTTACAAAATATAATAAATGAACTTAATTAAAAAAGTTAAACACACATACATACTAGTTCATATATATTTACTTTAAAACATTTAATAAACTATTAATTTTAATTTCTTTTATAATTTTAAAATTATATAAAAATGTGCATATATATATATATATATTATCTACTGGCGGTCGCCAGTAGATAGTTATAGTTAGGACCTATTTTCCATAGGAAATCCGCGACATTCTATTTGAAATAACTCTCTTGCCGGTTGACGAATCTTCGCGAAATTTTCAAACTTTATGGCCCGCTCCGGTCTGCTCCTACCCTGAAAGTCTCGGGGTGATTCGTTAAGCGGGGGCCGAGAAAAAAGGGGGGTCCCAAAACGTGTTTTCCCCATTCATTTTCCCATAGGAAACTTTAGACACGGCTACAGCCCGAACTGCTGAACGGAATTACACCAAATTTGGCAAAGAGGTAGTTCTTGGTTCAGAAAGAACCCTTTTTGTTAAATGGTGTAAATCCGTTCAGTAGTTCCTGAGAAAATCAAAATGAAAATCACATATATATCTATGGCCGCGTCGGATTCGCGCACCCTCCCGATCACGAGCTGCATGCTAATTGGCTGTCAACACTCCAAATCAGGAAGTGTTGGCAGCCATTTTGTCCCTCGGTAGAACCGAGGGACAGAAACAAGTGCGCAAAAGCACAAAGGGGGCAGGGTAGAAACACCCTGACCTCTAGGTCTGCTCAGGGGTCCCACAAGGACCCCTGGGCAGAAAAAGCATTTAAAAAAAAAAAAATCCGCAGGATGCGCTCAGGGTGCGCGGATCCTGCCGAAGAAAAATCGAAGCGCGGTCTCCCGCGCTCGAGTAAATTTGCCCCCGGGTGGCCCAAGTCCCGGGGGCATGCGGGGGGTGGGTTTATTGTTTATATGGGGGCCTCTAAGGCCCCCAAGCTCCGGGGACCACCACCCCCAGGGCTTAATAAAAAATGGTGCGGGAGGGCTCTCCTGCCCTCCCGCAGCCCCGGGGACCGCCACCCCCGGGGCTTCTTTTAAAATTTTAAATAACGTGTGGGGGCTCCAGCCCCCACACGCCCCGGGACCACCACCTCCCCGGGGCACATAGAAAATAAATGTGGGGTCCGTTACGGACCCCAGAGCCCCGGGGACCACCACCTCCCCGGGGCTGTGCAATTCAAGGGAGGGGGCCGCGCGGCCCCCTCCTGGAGCCCTTCATGGCCCTGGGGACCGCCACCCCCCAGGGCCGGCTCCTGCAGTGTCCCGGGGTGCCTACCCCCGGGACACTGTAGTTTGCTATGACAGGACGGGAGCCTGATGTCACTGACTATGTCATGAGTGATGTAATATGTGACGTCATCAGCAATGCATTGCGGGGGCACGAGTTATAGTTAGCTGAATTAACTATAACGGGGGAATTTCACGGGTTTTGTACGAGTGCAATGTCCAACTAACTATAACTGTCCCTAAAACCTATGGTTTTTTCAGTGAATTTCAAAGGTTTTTTAAATGCAAATTTCTAACTATAACGTGTCTGAAACCTATGGTTTTTTCAGTGAATATATATATATATATATGTATATATATATATATATATATACTATATGTAGCAATAACATAAAATCTAATAAAAAAACATTCTGTTTAAAATTAAAACATTAAACTATTTAAAAATCTTCAAACTTACATTTCCCACTCCAGTGAGTGCAACAGTAGGGAAAGTGTTGGATAGCGGAGGGGTAAATTACTATTCCCACTCCAGTGTGTGTAACAGTAGGGAAAGTGTTGGATAGCGGAGGGGTAAAAATTACTATTCCCACTCCAGTGAGTGCAACAGTAGGGAACGTGTTAGATAGCAGATGGGTAAAAATTACTATTCCCACTCCAGTGAGTGCAACAGTAGGGAAAGTGTTGGAAAGCGGATGGGTAAAAATTACTATTCCCACTCCAGTGAGTGCAACAGTAGGGAAAGTTTTGGATAGCGGATGGGTAAAAATTACTATTCCCACTCCAGTGAGTGTAACAGTAGGGAAAGTGTTGGATAGCGAAGGGGTAAAAATTACTATTCCCACTCCAGTGAGTGCAACAGTAGGGAAAGTTTTGGATAGCAGAAGGGTAAAAATTACTATTCCCACTCCAGTGAGTGCAACAGTAGGGAAAGTGTTGGATAGCGGAGGGGTAAAAATTACTATTCCCACTCCAGTGAGTGCAACAGTAGGGAAAGTGTTGGATAGCGCAGGGGTAAAAATTACTATTCCCACTCCAGTGAGTGCAACAGTATGAAAAGTGTTGGATAGCGGAGGGATGAAAATTAATGTTCCCACTCCAGTGAGTGCAACAGTAGGGAAAGTGTTGCATAGCGGATGGGCTAAAAATTACTATTCCCACACCAGTCAGTGCAACAGTAGGGAAAGTGTTGAATAGCAAAGGGGTAAAAATTACTATTCACACTCCAGTGAGTGCAACAGTAGGGAAAGTGTTAGATAGTGGCGGGATAAAATGTACTATTCCCACTCCAATCAGTGCAACAGTAGGGAAAGTGTTGGATAGCGGAGGGGTAAAAATTACTATACCCACACCAGTTAGTGCAACAGTAGGGAAATTGTTAGATAGCAAAGGGGTAAAAATTACTATTCCCACTCCAATAATTGTAAAAAGTAGGGAAAGTGTTGGATTGCGGAGGAGTAACAATTAATATTCTCACTCCAGTCAGTTCGAAATTAAAAACAAACAAAATATTAACAACAAAAATATTTAAAGAACAATATACATTAAAAATAAATATGTTAAAAATTCAAATACAAATATATTTAATATTAAAATGTTTAAAAAAAACATATTATAATGTTAAATACACTTGACACATACCTACAAATATTATATTAAATAAAATAAAAAATAATTTCCAAACTAATATATATTTTTAATTAGAAATTACTTAGAAACAAAATCATTAATTATTACATAAATGTACTTTTTTTATTTCCTACCCTATAACACCACACAATTCACAACCCACATCTAAATTTAAAAAAATGTACTTCCTTAATTAACATAATTAATTACCAATTAAAGAAGTATTATTAACTAAAAAACAAATCAATACTCAAAGAATTATTTAACTTCCCACACTTTACCCCTAGAGTCCCCACAACCCACAGCTAAAATTAAACTGTAAAAAAATGTATTACACAATTAAAACTTATTAAAATTAAAAAATGAATAGCATTTAACAACTAATTATAAAGTAAGTAAAATTAATTTACTCCCCACACTGTACCCCTATAAAAGTAAAACCCGCACACAAAAAATAATACAATTACCATAATTAATTATTAATGAATTAGTTAATATAAATTAACAACTAATTATTAATTAATTAAACATAAATTACTTCCCACCCTTACCCCTATAAACCCCACATCCCGCACGTAAAACTAATTGCACAATTTCCATAATTAATTTTCAATCAATTAATTAATATTAATTAAGAACTAATTATGAATTAATCAAAAATAATTTACTTCCCACCCCTATAGACCGCACAACACGCACCTAAAACAATTACACAATTGCCATAATTAATTAATTAGTAAATATAAATTAACAACCAATTAATAATTAATTACAAAAATATGACTTCCCACAATTAACACTATAAGATCTAAATTAAACAAATACAAAATAATTATTAATTTATTATAATTAAATTACTTCCCACCCTATTCCCCTATAAACCCACAACCCGCTACGGAACTAAAAAATGAAAAATTTAATTAAAACAAAATTCATAACTAATCAAAATTTAAGACATATATTAAAAAACATAAACAATACTTATACAAAAAAAATATATTTAAAATATAAACTAAAATACATAACTCTAATTAAAAAATCGATATTTTAAACAACTATATTTTTGCAAACAATATTAATGACTTCTAAACTTTTAAAATGGTATTTCTTAATAAATTCGATATTCTTGACCACAATATTCTTGCTGTCAATATTTCTGAATCACGATATTTCCAACTCGATATTTGTGTAAGTCAGCATTTCCAACTCGATATTCTGTCTCAGCACCCTAGGATCCCCTTAAGGGAACTCCACGTGAACTGCCTCAAACCATACTTTGAGAGGTCAAAAGTCAGCATGCTCTTGGTGACAGATGAGAGAGTGAAAGAGGAGAGGGAGTCTCTCCCTGACTTCCTGTCTGCCCAGTACCAGAATGGGTCGGTGGAAGGTGTCAACCTCTCTTCTGCTTTGACCCCGGAGCAGCAGAATGACTGTTGCCAATTATTGAGACAGTTTGCTTCTCAGTTCTTTCTCACCCCTAGACTCATCACAACTGTGCATCCATGACGTTGACACTGGGGACAGTCCACCTGTTAAAACCAAAGTTCACAACTTGTAAGGGAGGGTAAGAGCCTTTATCAAGGAAGGGGTCTCCAAGATGCAGGTGTTAGGGGTGATTGAGCTCTCCAACAGTCCCTGGTCCAGCACTGTGGTGCTGATATCAAAGTCTGCTCCACCGGGCGCCACTCCAGAACTAAGGTTCTGCATGGACTACCATGGTCTCAATTCCTTTCTGAAGGACTGGCACACACCCCATCCCCCGAGCCTACGAGCTTATAGACAGCCTTAGTGCTGCCAAATTCCTCAGGTCCTTTAATTTGACATCAGGGTACTGGCACAGCGCCCTGACTAAGGGAGCAAAAGATTCCCAGAGCGCAATTACCATTTTAGAGTGATCCCCTTTGGCTGTACCTGCTACCTTTCAGAGGTTGGATAAATTATAATAATCCATATTTGTAAAGCGCAAACATATCACCTCTTAAGGTTTCAAGGTGCTGGGGGCCATCAGGGAGATTAAGTGAGCTATTGCCCAGAATCACATGGTGCTGAGCTGAGCTGCCACGAGCAATTGAACTGGGAGCCCCATGCTCTGGAGTCAGCGACTCTGGGCGCTGCGCCACACCTTTCAATGCCAACAGAGTCCTAGCTGGAAAGGAGGCTTCAGTGCCGCCTACCTAGAAAACATCACTGTCTACAGCTCCTGTTGGGAGGAATACATTTACCACCACCAGGAGATGCTTCAGGCCCTGCAGTAGGCAGTAAAAGTCAAATCTCCTCTTGGAACACTTCAAACCACATATGTACACTCTACATCGACTAAATGTTTTTTCTAAACTTGTGTTTGGCCAAGAGGGGCCTGTGGTTCTCAAGTTATTCCCTTTTTGTCACAAACTATTGTTATTATCTTTGTCTCAGGGCCGATATTGACATATTATCAAGCTCTCTTAGTCCCATGTACTGCGCAGAGCTACACCTGGTCACAGGATCGCATGACTAAAGTGGCTTTAGAAATTTTTAACAAAGTCATTATTTTTTTCTCTCAGTTTTTGAGATTGATGTAAGGTATATGTGTGATGTTGTGGTGCTGTTAATTGCTGCAAACTGTGTTTTGTCTTAAGTATTGTGTTTTTGTCAATGACCCAATCTTTCATATGAAGGTGTTGCAATTTCTTACAAACTGTGGGGAATATTTAAAAGAAAACTGGCAAAGTGCAGTGTTATGCCAAAATTGCTAACGCCACGCTCAGACAGTTTCAAAATGCAGGGATGTGCTGTATTGACAAGAATGCGGCGCACTCCTGCATTTCCCCTAGCGCTGGGCCTAAATGTATCTGAGTAGCCCCAACACAGGCACCCTTGCACTATAGTGCAGGGGTGTCTGCAGTGCAGGGAATGATTGTTCATGTGTAGGAAGGTGTCCTTTCCTGCACATAAACAATCATAAATGGCGTTTTGTAACTTCTATGTGTGCAGCACACATAGAAGTTACAAAATGTCAATTTTTAATCATTGTTTTTGTGCAGGAAGGTACACCTTCCTGCAGATGAACAATCACGAATGGTGATTTGCTATTTCTATGTTTGCTGCAAAATGAGGCACACGTAGAAACAGCAAAAACAAGGAGAAAATATGAATTTCTCCTCGTTGCACCTGAAATGGGGGCCCCCTTTTAGTTAAAAAAACAAAGCTGTTCTCAAGTGACGGGAGCCAGAGTTCCTGATTGCCTGGGATAGTGAATATCCCATAGCCTCCACCGCACCACCACAAGAGCCAAAAAGTTGTGAGGCACCCGCATGGTATCAAGACAGTCAATAGGGTCGTCAGGCTAACCAGACACCCCAGAATTGTGAGGCAGTCCTGGTCCAGTCATCATCCCTAGGCAAAATTTGGTGAAGGTTCTTGGCCTTTGGCCCAGGCTCCCCATGTTCTTATGATCTCAGCGGTGTTCTTTCCTCTGGCTTTTTCAAATCTCCAATATCTGGTCACCGTGCTGTGCCCCTCCAAAATAGCAACAGAAGCATGCCAGCTAGTTGGACGTCCCTAGCTACAAGCCAGGAACCGCAGATCCAAATGCACCAAAAAAGATGTGTTCCGAGGGAGAGGGGGGGGGTGCCTGGGAGAGGGAAGTCTGCGAAGTCCATCACAGCTCCAGGCAATAGTAGAACGCAAAATACACTTACCCCAATACCGGGCTTAGCAATTAACCAACGCACCAGGTCTCACATATACCACCCAGAGAGAGCAGTAAGCCCGGGCCTCAGACACCACAACAACACTTAACAACTATACACTTCCTACTCGCACAGCCCCATATAAGTGTAGGTTGAAAGCATCACTGTTAGCGCCCCCATTCACACACCAAGAGAGACAGAGGGGTCGATTCCGATCTCGGCCGGTAGGGCTCCGAATCGGATTCGGCTTTACCGGATCCGATTCGGAGCCCTGTTTCCCGACCGATTCGTACGCGGGTCCGGCCGAGCGAGTATGATGCGAGCGCCCGCGAAATCGACGACCGACTCGTACGCGACTTCAACACGATCCGACCGACTCGCACGGACACAACTCGCACCGCGCGATGGAGACGTTTCCCGGCCGGGCAAGTACGATGCGCGCCGTGAGCAGTCCGACCGACTCGTGCCGTCCTGCTCGAAAGAGCAGTCGGAGCCGCACTTTGGGGGTCTGCGTCGGACCCCTCTGTACTCGTGGCCGCGCGAGTCGCACACAGGGGGGACCCATGGGTCCCCCCTACCTGTGCATGTACGGCACGATGCGCATCGAGGCGTACCCGCTGTAGGGGGCGCCCTTGTTCGCCTCGCACCCATTGAGTCAATGGGAGCCCGCGTACACGTTGTACGACCAGCTCCCATTGACTTCAATGGGAGTCCGACCGAATCGAGTCCGGGTGCATGCGTGCGCATCGTACTCGTTCGGTCGGACTGCCAGAGTCCAATTCAGTCGGAAATCTCTCCGGGTCTGGCTCGGTCGGAGAGGTTTCCGACCCAGATCGGAATTGGCCCCAGAGTCTCTGAAAACTGGAAGCACCGATAAGAACCTAGATGAAAACTGATACGATCCACCCCCATGGTCACAAGACCACTCAATAAAAATGTCACTCTTAAAATAGAATCATTTGTCTGTTCACCTACAGACAACCTTTAAGTTTAACCATCATTAAGATACCACTATCGGGACCACCTTACAGTGCCTCACTAAAAAATGTGTAAATGGTGTGTGTGAACACACCCCTGAGGGAAATACAGGAACCCCAAAGAAAAGATCACTAACAACTGCACCATGCAATGTTTGTCTGAATTAACAAATGAACCAAGTTCTTACACAACAGGTCTTCAACCGAACCTCCAAGTGCACCACCTTTCAGCTGCCACATCATCACCCCAACACAGATCTAAAGTGTGTGAATCAAAATTACGAACTGCACTGTGAACTTGATGATTGAACTTTTAAACAAGAAACCCCAATCACTGAAGGACCACAGATACCTCCCCTGGACCCATACCAAGACCTGCAATGTTCACTAATAAGTCATGTATTATTGCACTTCTATGTACCCTTTTTCTAGTTTGGGTGCTACTGCATCCATTCACTGCTAAAGAACCGCCTGGCCAAATGGAATCTGTTAAAAAATTATCAGAGTGCTTGTGTATGGATTCCCCCCATGTTACGTATAATTACACCACCCCGAACACTAGCGTTCCACATGCAATACACAGAGCCTTTTTACACAACACATGGTATCAACGTGGGCTCCAAGACATCAGCCAGGGTGTGTTACGTCTGTTTACTGATACCGCATGCAGTAGGCACAGACTGACTTTACTTGTCTCAAGAGGTAGCCCCATAAAAAGCAAAATGCCTTCTCCATGTATACATATGCAGAATCATGGACAAAATCCAGCCCAACAAGGTAGAACCCCATAGTGTAGTAGTAAACCTGACCCATTACGAGACCAATCCAACAGCTTTATACCTTTTCACCGAGCCTAGAGATATCCATACTGAGCTAGACAGGATGCGCAGGAAGGGCACCATGGGGGATGATACTGTATGGCCCGAGACCTGCCGGAGAAAAGATTTATGGAGGTTACAAAACGCCCAACTCAATGCACAAACACATCTGCTCCTGCCTCCATTTGTGCTCCAAGTGTGGCCCTGAGCATATATGGGGCAGTCGTCTTCAACAACAAGTGGACCCCCAACGAGGAGTTCCTGTGGAGGGCCATCCAGCTCAATGATACGAAGGGAAATGGGTCTCGTAGGGGAAGGTTGAATTAAAGCATAGTCACACCATGTCAGGATATCTGGGATACCGAGGTGAGGGATACACTTGGCTAGAAGGGAAGATGTAAGACCTGGCATCTTTTGGCGTGTTTCCCCTGTCTTTTTGTTTCTGACCTCCTCTTTTGTTTTTTTGCTAGATGAGTGCCTCTGCACACGTTCTCACTGCTGTTCAGTGTTAAAGTGCAAGTGCTCCTATTGTAAATGGTATTATGGATTGGTGTTTCCATGATTGGCATATTTGATTTACTGGTAAGTCCCTAGTAAAGTGCACTAAGAGTGCCAAGGCCTGTAAATCAAATGCTGCTAGTGGGCCTGCAGCACTGATTGTGCCACCCACACGAGCAGCCTTTCAAAGGGTTCTCAAACCTGCCACTGCAGAATCTGTTGACTTGGCCAGTGCACCCAGTTGCCAAGCACTAACCTCTCCTTTTATTACATGAGTCACCCCTAAGGTAGGCCCAAGGTACCCCTCTGGGCATGGATGGAGTGTTTGTGAAAGGTAGGACATGTCCTCGTGTGTGTGACGTGTCTTGATAGTGAACTACAGTGTAATTCATTTTTCACTGTTGAGAGGCTATCTGTCCCATAGGATAGAATGGGGAATACTTGGGAACATTCTATGAGTATATCTTCCCATTGGGACAAGATGGAGAAATGGAGTTTAGTATACCTGAACTCAGGATGTCGAAATGCATCTTTTAGTAAAGATGATTTTTATGTTCTGTGTGTGAAAAAAACACTTTTAGAAAGTAGGTATTTTCTTGCTTAGCCATCCTGTGTGCCTCTGCTGGGTTGTAGGTTGACTGTCTGGCTTTGGAGGGACAGGGTTTGGGGATGTGCATTCTCTTCAGACAGCCACTGGGGGGTTGAGATGTGTCCTGCCTTTCCTGGATTAGTCAGGGCTGGGCTGAATAGACTTGGGCTGCATTTAGAGTAGTGTGAGGAGATATTTCCATGCACCTGAATGGGCCTGGTATTCCTTGGATAATGCTGTCTCCACCTCCTGCCAGGAAGCTGGGCCAGGGAGGACCAAACTGGTTTGGGCTGGGCACAGACACTCTCTGCGCAAGAGAACAAAGAGAAGTGCAGTATAAATATTGGGGCCCAGAACTTCAGAACTCACTTGGATCAAGGAACCTGCCAAGAAGAAGAGCTGGAAGAACTCCCAGGTGGAGTACTGCCCCTTTGCTGTGTTGTTGCTTTGTTTCGTTGGCCTGTAGTTGCTGCTTCTCCCTTGAGCAATGAAAGGACCGGACTGAACTTTCTTCACTTATGTATGAGTATCTCCAAGGGCTTTAAATAGAGCTTGCCTCCTGTTCATGAAGTCTCAGGGACAGTAAAGACTTCACTTTACCTCTGGGTACCGCGGGTTTCAGTTGCCACAGAGGGGGAAAGCAGCCGACACCGTCACCGGCACTGCTGCGGCCTCCGTGTTCTAAAGCCACTGCACTTCGCACCGCAACCCTGGTCTCACTGACAACGACGGCCACTGCCCCACCGAGCCCTTGCTTGCACCGTGACCTGTGGGCACCGCACTATGCACCGCCTCACTTCACTCCACCACCCTGGTCTCACTGACGACGACGCTGCCCGCTGACCTCGACAATCGTGACCGCACCGTGGCTTGGGGGCACCGCTCTTAATTCACATGACGCACCGTCCCATCCCATCCCATCCACCAGTCTGGGCCTACCGACTCCAGCTCCCATCAAGCAGCCCTGTCACTTGTACTGTGACCTGTCAGCCCCGCCACAAGCACTGCCTCACTCCGCACCGTAGCCTTGGTCTCACCTATGCCGCTGTACGACCGTCACTGTGCCGTTGCCTGTACTGCGACTTGGAGACACTGCCCGCCGAACCGTTGTGCTTCACATCGCAACCGCGACAGTTGCCATGACCGGCATGCACTGATGTGGTCGGCTGGGAACCAAAGGTACTGTTTTGAGTCTGCTGACACTAACGCCTGTCTTCATCGATGCAGTCAGCTGAAATTGTTGGATTCTGTTTTCAGCACCACTGTAGCCCCGGACGGAGCTACCGTCTTTCAGGGAACTGCATTTTAAAGTCATTCTTGCAAAGTGCATATTTTGATTACTGTATCTTTTATCGTTTTGGTCTTGTTTGCACAGATAAATATAGGTTATTTTTCTAAAACTGGTGTGGTGTCTGTTTGTAGTGTTTTCACTGTATTACTGTTGGTTATGTGCAAATGCTTTACACACTGCCTCTGAGACAAGCCTGAATGCTCATGCCAAGCTACCAAGGGGGTGAGAAGGGGTATTTTAGGAGTGTATCCCCTTATCCTGACTAGAAGGAAGGGCTCCTATTTGGACAAAGGTGCAAATCATTGCCAAATAGACCCCCATTTCTCACAGAAGGGGCAACCCCTAATTGTACAGAAACTTACACTGTATTCCTTATATTTTAGAGGTAATGGAATGCTTCCACTGGGCATGAATGAAAACTGTGGCATGATCCTGCACATTTCGGACATGCAATGGGGCACCTCCATGCTGATGGATATTTACTGGCCATGCAGTGAGTTGGCTACATTCAGCTTGTCCCTGGATGGAGCGGACTCTGTCCTCTGATCACCATACACACCCCGACCCTCATCATTCCTGGAGAACAACTATCAGACTTGTACCCGCAACGCCAAGGAAAAAAACAACCTTGCTGCATCAGGCTCGTGAAAAAAGAAATGGGGATTATTTTGGCAGGGCTCAGTACAAGGACATTCCAGAAGAACTCAGACAGTTCTCGAACTCACAAGTATTGGCAGAAGGGTCCATACCCGTCTTCACCATACACATGAAAGCTAATGCCTGCTGGCTCCAAATAACCAGGTGGGAAATGCTTAAGATATTGAACATCACTGAGCTCTGCCTTAATTCGATTAAGGAAGAACTGAGAGAAATCCACCTCATAGGGATGCAGCATTGTTATGTGTTAGACTTAATGACCATGATGGAGGAAGGGGTGTGTGCCAAGATTAGTGTGTCCTGCTGCACGTTTATCCCAGGGAATGACCTGGATAATGGGACATTGACTTGCCATCCAAGCACCGCACCGTTTACAAAGAGACATGCGCGAGGAGGGAGGTGCCCCATAGCAGTAGTGGTTACAGAATTGGTTCTCCTGGCTCCCCCATGGCTCTCTGGATTGTGCATGTCATTGTTACCAGTTTTCATCGTGTTCTTGTATTTCCTGCTGTAAAAATGTAGTCCTCAAACTGGGTAAAATGCAACTAGGAAAGTAGTAATTGTCAAAACCGAAGAATAACAGTACCCCAATAGAGTAAGTATCATGAAATACGGGTTAGATAGTGTAGTTGAAAATTTTTCTAAAGGGGGGGAGGTTAATATTGAAAAAGTCAATGTCAATATGGATAATGCTACATTCATGTATAAAAACAAAACTGCATCATTATTGATAAATGTGCCCGTTGTGAATGCCACGTCAACCCGACTCAGAAATATGTAGTTAGGCAGGCTCTGAGACCCAGGCCCTAGGTCACTGGTTGACAGGTCAAAGGTGGGGTGGCACGTAGTCGGCAGAAAATATGTGAAGAGCAAATCCCAGATCACTCCCACAGATAGGTGAAGCGACACCACAATGGTCCAGGGAGATTGGCCCCAATAAAGCACATGATCCCAAAACACCATAGAGTCAGATGCCACATGAAGTTAGGAACACACAGCCAATCAGGACTCAGCATACACAATACACGCAGTGATCACGCGCTCCCTATGCTGGACATCTGGACATATTACCAACTGGCCACATGTTGTCCACACAAGGTCGAGGACCACCTGATTTCCTCATCCAATGCATTAATTTAGGACTCCAAAGACAGAGGTTCATATTCCTTACCAAAAAAGGATCGCTGAAACTATTTTATTGCATTCAATGAACTGTATAAAAACCCATGTTAAGCCGACTACAAATTGAGATAGTCCTAAGACCCTATGCCTGTGGCTGATCTCCAGGACGCACTCTTTAACCCCTTCGATGCTCATGACGAGCTGAGCTCGTCATGCTGCGCGGTCGGCGTGTGCGCATGACGAGCTGAGCTCGTCGCGACCATGCCCGGAATGTCCAGCACCTGGGCGGAATTCCGATCGCGGCGAAGGCGTTAATTAAATGACCTGTACCTGTTTTCCCAAACGCCTCTTGTCTCAAGGTATGTAATGTTTAAGCAACAGGAATGTTAGTAAAAGTTCTACAGGAGCCTTTTGGTTTTCTAGGTATTTTTAAGGGTTATCCAATCCGCCCTTTTGACAATTCTTGTTCTTTAGTTTTTCAAGTTTAGTAGCTTGGACCCTCCTCAGTATACATGTTGTTTCGAACTGTAGTTGTATACACATGGGTTTAAACTTCATTGTACTCATATTACTAGAACACATTGGGTTTCAGTACTTTATGAGGCTTACCTGTGCCATAATATCAGGCCCTGGAAAATCCAGGATAGATCAGAGTACATGAATATCTGCATATTTCTTTATAATCACTAAGCATACACTTATGGCGAGTGTTTGAAACATGTAGGGGCCGATTCCGATGTCGGCCGGAAGGGCACCGAACGATGGTCGGAGCCCTTCCGACCGACTCGGAAGCTGCCGCTCGGATTCCTTTCCGAACGAGCCATTCCGATGGGCTCGGTCGGAAAGGAATCCGACTCGGATTTCCAGATGGCTCACGACGGGTTCGGAGATCCCGTCAGCCATCCGGAAATCCCTCTGTACTCCCCCGGCTGCCTATTTGCGACCGAGGGAGTACGATGGCAGTTTTTCACTGCCTTTTCGTGCCGGTCTTTCCGGCACGAAAAGGCAGTCGGAAACTGTCTTTGGGGGCCCCCAGTAGGGCCCCCATGGGTGCGAGGCTGCCGAATGGCGGCCTGGGGGCACCTATGGTGCCCCTCTGTTGATCCCTGCACCCGGTGGCAGGCACCTTGGGGTGCCAGCCACAGGGTGCAGGGATGAACTGCACTCTGCTTTTCACAATGCAAGCATGTATTCCGCTCGGAATGCATGCTTGCATTGTGAAGTATACGATTGCGACCGAACAGGGTTCTGTCGCATCGTACTTGCAGGGCCGTAACCGACGACAGCAAGTCGGTCGGTTACGGCTCCTGACCGATGTCGGACAGACCTGAGTCCGTCCGACATCGGAATCGGCCCCGTAGTGTTGCTTCAACTACTTGAATAGTAGTTAAAGGAGGTTTTAAAATAGGGTAGGTTTGATATGGCCAGTATACAGGCTATTGTGGCTATTATGTTTGAAAATGGGCTGTATCGTGTATTCTTGTCGGTATCTTTGACTCTGCGTATACAGTGGTCAACACCTGCTTAGTGTTGGGAGCTCACACCGGTCATTGGAGACAGAGAGGCTAAGATTTAACACAAGACGAACACTGTTCGCCCCAAGCCATCCAGAGCTCCTCTCTGTAGTATGAATGGAGAGTCCATCTGTAGACACCAGAGGTGGACTTACAAGCTCAGGATTGCACCAGGGAACATCTTCTCTGCACACAAAGCTCTGCAGCTGCAGTGTTCGCAGACACTTCACTCACATTGATGCCTTTTGCATGTACAGTGTCACAACTTGTAATATAATTTGTTGGGTACATTGCACCATCCAGCCCTCAATGTCTGTTTGTAGTTATGGACTGGTGTTTCTGCATCTCTAATAACACACTCATTCATGACTGCACCTAATGTAAAAAAGTATTGCAAAATGTTATGAAAAATAGTGCGTACCTAAGAGCCAGAGGGACAAAAGCAAGTTTACAATGTCTCAGATCATTTCAAGGTCACCTTCGTCCACAACATTTGCACATTGAACAATTGTTCACCATATTACATGATCATTTTTAATGTGTTAAAAACGGGAAATTGTCCATACTTTTTCTCTGCAAGTTTACCACTTTCAGAGTTTTTCTATGCACAATGCCATGTTTGTAGAAGATTTCTCGTTGATTTTGTCAAGATATCTACACAAATGTGTAAAAGTAATACATCCTCATTTTGTTAAGTTTACACAAAGTGTTACATAAAGCATCTTGAATATTGGAAGAGAAAGCAAGACATCTTCTCATGCTCCTAAGTTGGAGTTGTTTCTTCAAGTGTACAAGACAAGGGGCAGCAGCAACTTAACAGCAAGCAAGAGACAGATGTTGGAGTTCCTGATGGATTAGGACGGTGGAAGTGTTTGGTGTTTTCTGTTTTTGAAGCTTCATTCTTTGAATGTCCGCCTGGACAGGAATTGTGGCAGTGTTTGCTGTTTTCTGAATCTGGAAGGTGCAGTCTTTGGGGGTTCAACAGCGGAACAGTTGTTGCACTATCTGCTGTTTTCTGTTTCTGAAGCTCCAGTCTTTGGGAGTCCAACTAGAGTCATGTTTGTAGCGTTTGCTGTTTTCTGAATATGACATTTCCAGACATAAGGGGTCTGACTAGTAAACGATTGTTGTGGTGTTTACTGTTTTCTGAATGATGAAGTTTCATACCTAATTTAGAGCTTGGCGTACATTGTACGCTTAGTGGCAGAGTACCCAGATAGCCAGGGTGACTGTTCACCTTTCTAGAGCCAGCCATGCCTTCACTGGTGGTGCTTCCCCCATCTCAGTCAGTGGAAACTTACACCAATGTCTTGAGAGAGTTGGGGCGTTGGAGCAAGTACATCATTCTGATTGTTCTATTGGACCTTTTATTTTATTGGGGCCAGCTTGAAAAAATCTGACAGTCCTGGGAAGAGTAAAACAAAGTTTTACCACACCCTGAGAAAAAACTCCCACAGTATTAGGGTTATTAAAATTCCTACTTGGAAAAGTTTGTGAAAAACAAAACAAGGGCGGCAGCAGAAAGGATACCTATAATTATTTGACAGATAGCTTGGAGCTATTTTTGTGGGTGGAGAGACTTTGGTGCCAGGAAACTGCCTTGAAGGTTGATTTCCCCAGATCTCACTGCTGTGGTGTGAGAAGCTGGCCTGGTATATGATGTCCACGTTTGTAAGTGGGCACCCTGCACCAGTCCAGACGACCCTTATGGTGATTTAGGAGGTCCTAGACAGCCTTAGAAAGCTCTCTAGTGGTAGCTGTGGAGAGCAGCCTTCAGGCTTTGTCCAGAAGGAGTGTAAAGCAGCTTGTTTTACCAGAATGCAATCTAAAAGGTATAGTTTGAGTGAAAAGGAAAAACACAAGGTATTTATAAAAATATGTACTTCTTATATAATACTTTCTAACACATACAAATATCTCCTACCCGGAGATATGCACAATGCACACAATACTTTGCATAGAAATCATGTAAATACTACAGAATACACAGTGGACCCCAGGGGGGAACCAAACCATATATAAGAAAGTGGTATAAGAACCACGAATCGGGTCAAGACAATGTAGAGAGGATGTAGAAGTGCCGGGGACCCAAGGAACCACCCAACGTGAGTGACTAGGAACCCTATGGAGACCGTGTGCAGTGTGAGAACACAACCAAGTACTCCGTACAAATCAACGTGTAAGTAACGGTTGATATTTTAAAGATTAAGGACCCTTCCCAGTGGACCCTGAAAAAACCCAGTGGAAGACAGAAGGATGGAGAGCCACCCTACCCCTGGATACCCTAGTACCCACATTACCTACACCAGGGAAGCCGGGTGCATAAGTGTGAAGTGGTGTCGGAAAGCGCCGTCGAACCAAATGGAGGACTTCAGGAAAGTGCCACTGCTGGAGAAGGAGCAAGTGTCCGGTGGAATCCGAATGTGGATTTTAGTTGAGAGTTACCTGCAAGCAGAGGGGACAGAGTCTATGTCACTCAGGAGATCTGGAAGACGAATGCCCACCGATGTCTAGAGTTGCAGGAGAGATGACGGTGACCTTGACTCTGCAGCTGTGAGGCCCAAGTGATGCTGAGGAAGACCAGGAGCTATGCATTACCTGTTCCATGTCGGATGTCGAGAGTTGAGGGGTCGGTGTCCGGCTGCAGCACCAACAAGCCTTGGCAACTGCAAACATCGTTGAAGTTGAAAAAGGTGTAATGTTGGGACAAGCAAGGTCCAGTGGACTCACCACAAGCAGGGGAGTCAGGGCAGGCACCGAGCCATCAGGGGAGTCCAAAAGAAACAAATATGACCCTCAGAGGACTCACAGGCCGAAGGCACTGGAGTCGCAAGAGGACCTCGAGCAGCTCACTAAAAGATGCAGGCCACGGTACAAACGAGGCGATGTGGATGAAGACTTTGTGTAAACAAAACGAGTTTCCTTTCGAAAGTATGCTAATCTAATACTCAAAGAGATATGTTCTATTAAACAGCGCACTCACCTACACACACGCTATCCACATACATAGAGGGAACAGTATAATTCCAACCCCTTTGTTAAAGAATATAGAACAAAAGTTTAAAAAAAAAAAATATATATATCACTTTATTATTGCATTTGTTAAAAAACGTGGGGAGGGGCATACGCTTAGCAGTACATAAATATACAATAATACTATTTCAATAATATTACATCCAAAATTTACAATAAAGACAATAAAATTCATAAAAAGCAAATTCACATAAAAAAACACGAAGAGAGTACACTTAAAAGACAGAAGACTATGTCATTGAGTGAATACATCCGTGATTGTTACATTAAAGTCTGAGACCCGATACCATACATAAATTGAGCATTCAAAAGGTCCCAGTTTATTCACGGATTGTGTTCTTTTTATCCAGCGTCGACGCGTTTCGATGGTACCTTTATATAGCCAACTTTGTCAAGACCAAAATCATTTGTAACTCTCATGAGAAATAGAAAAAACCAGGAACAATATGGACCACCTGGACAATAAAACATATATGTCAATACATGAAACTCTCAAATCAAAAAGTTCTGTCAATAATTCTACCTATGCCTAAAGAAAAAATTTGTTTACAAGAATCTTCACTATTGCTATCAAACTTTTTAATAAAAAGGGATATTTTATTAGCATGCGATAATAATGTCAGAAATCTATACTCTTAAGAAAGATTTTTATATATTTAACAAAGTCAAAAAATTCATCAGGCAATTATACTGTTCTCCCTTCATTCATACCGTATTTACAGATTACTAAAACAAGTCACTTACAGCGACCTTGCTCAAATTTACATCTTGTTGTTTTAGTTTTTAACGGATCATAGTAGTGTCTATAATTATAAATCACCTTTTGTGATGGTCGACCGAAATGCAGGATAAACCCAAATTTCGAAAGGTCCAATAGGATCCTAGGGAGCTTCTACCTTCTGTTGTCCGATTAAAAAGATTTTAAACACAGTCTAAAAGATCTGGAGCTGGAACAATAATATCATAAAAATTAATATTATTGTACCCTTCTAATCGTTACATAGTAAGACGTATTAATACTCCTTAAAATAATCTTTTAAAGATTCTTACCACAAAATGTGCTCGAAGTCAAAAAATATTACTGGTAGCACTAAATAAAGTCAACCCGTGTCACAGCTCTCGGTCCAGTGGTCAGTTTAGAAAATCTACGAGAATAAAAAATATTTATTTTAAAAACATCTAATGTCTAAAACTCACCATGGCATTATTGTTTGTGACTTGGTCATAAAAGTATATTTAATAATGTACATAGGGTTGTTCAATCGGTAACCTACCTTAAAAATTATAATTTCTCTTTGCGGGGACCAGCGTCCATAGAAGTAAAGTTGAACTTTTGTTGCACTTTAATCGCTGAAGGTTACCCCAGCAACAAAACCCTTACTTAATTAGGATCTGTAAGGGAGGAAATAGAGTATATCTATATAGGTATGTCTAGCAAAAAAACACCAGGGAAGCCGGGTGCATAAGTGTGAAGTGGTGTCGGAAAGCGCCGTCGAACCAAATGGAGGACTTCAGGAAAGTGCCGCTGCTGGAGAAGGAGCAAGTGTCCGGTGGAATCCGAATGTGGATTTTAGTTGAGAGTTACCTGCAAGCAGAGGGGACAGAGTCTGTCACTCAGGAGATCTGGAAGACGAATGCCCACCGATGTCTAGAGTTGCAGGAGAGATGACGTGACCTTGACTCTGCAGCTGTGAGGCCCAGGTGATGCCGAGGAAGACCAGGAGCCATGCATTACCTGTTCCATGTCGGATGTCGAGAGTTGAGGGGTCGGTGTCCGGCTGCAGCACCAACAAGCCTTGGCAACTGCAAACATCGTTGAAGTTGAAAAAGGTGTAATGTTGGGACCAGGAAGGTCCAGTGGACTCACCACAAGCAGGGGAGTCAGGGCAGGCACCGAGCCATCAGGGGAGTCCAAAAGAAACAAAGATGACCCTCAGAGGACTCACAGGCCGAAGGCACTGGAGTCGCAAGAGGACCTCGAGCAGCTCACTAAAAGATGCAGGCCACGGTACAAACGAGGCAATGTGGATGAAGACTTTGGTCACTGGAGATGCTTGATATTGGGGCTACTTGTAGCCCGAAGATCTTTATGAAAGAAATCCAACAAGCCTTGGCAACGGCAAGTCAACTCGGTACACAGGGGTTCAGTTCCTGCGGCTCTCACGAGGGATACAGGCCTCAAACTCATCCTCTCCTCTCCCTCACCAAGGACCCCCTCGCCGCCAAAGCCAAACTCCATGAAGGAATGAAGGCCGTCGCCGATTGGATGAAGATCAGCCGACTAAAGCTGAACACGGACAAAACGGAGGTCCTCATCCTCGGCTCCAACCCCTCAGCCTGGGACGACTCCTGGTGGCCAACGACGCTGGGAGCAGCCCCGACACCCACCGACCACGCACGCAACCTGGGAGTCATCCTCGACTCAACGCTCTCCATGGCCAAGCAAGTCAACGCAGTCTCCTCCTCCTGCTTCAACACCCTCCGCATGCTTCGCAAGATCTACAGGTGGATCCCGACAGACACAAGAAGAACAGTCACCCAGGCCCTCGTCAGTAGCAGACTGGACTATGGGAACGCCTCTACGCGGGAGCCCCGGCCAAGCTCATCAAGCGACTGCAACGCATACAAAACGCCTCCGCACGACTGATCCTCGACGTACCACGCCACAGCCACATCACCCCCCACTTGAGGAACCTGCACTGGCTCCCCGTCGACAGGAGGATCACCTTCAAACTCCTCACCCACGCACACAAGGCACTCCACAAAACTGGCCCAGCCTACCTCAACAGACGACTCTTCTTCTACGTCCCCAGCCGCCAGCTCCGCTCCGCCGACCTCTCCTCGCCACCGTCCCCCACATTCGAAGAACAACCACCGGCGGCAGATCCTTCTCACACCTCGCCGCCAAGACCTGGAACACCCTTCCACTAAGCCTACGAAAGACCCAAGACCTGCTGACCTTCAGGAGGCTACTCAAGACCTGGCTGTTCGACCAGTAGCAGCATCCCCCCCTTCCCTCTCCCCAGCGCCTTGAGACCCTCGCGGGTAAGTAGTGCGCTCTACAAATTCTGTGATTGATTGATTGATTGATTGAAACTTGGTGAGAGGGCAGAACAGGCCTTGAGAGCTGTGGAGAATCACCACCTGTGTTGCAGAACCTTTCAGAGTCTGTAAGAGCTCAGGATCAGCAGACCGGTAAGCTTAGTTGCGGTGCCTGCAGAAGCAGGGAAGTGACTCCTTCACTTCAAGGGAGATTCCTTCAGGTGTCTTGGATGCCCACAGGCCTTGGAAGGTTCCTGTATGGTGCACAGGCACAGACGATGCAGCAGACTGGAAGGGAGATGAATTTGAGTCCAAACTAAGTCCAGCGAAGTCCAGAGTGCCCAGATGGTAGAAGTAGAAGTGGTTTCTGACTTTAATCTTGTCCCACTACGAATCTAGGGACCTACACCCAGGTAAGCGCGTAAGTACCCTGAGGAAAGGGTTGGGGCAATTCAAGGGACTCTCCCAGGAGAGTGTTTGGACAGGGGGAGGTTACGCCCATGTCCTTTGTCCAGTTTTGTGTTAGAGCGGGAGCCAACGGCTCCCAGAGCTGGTTTGAACTGGACTATGCATGGAGGCACCAAATGTGCCCCCCATGCAGACTTAGTGGCGCTGACAAGCACACCCACCCGGTCCCAATACACTAAATCATGTCTGGGAGGTGGTCACACCTCCCTGTGACAGGATACCTATTGTTCTGCCTTCCCCTGCTCGAGCTTGGCTCAACAGCAGGAGGGCAGAATCGTGTCACTGGTCGGCGGCAGCCATGTTGTCCTGTCCGGGTCTAGAAGACTGGCACCGGGAACACTGAGAGCCTAATGGAGGGCTCTTCCAGTGCTTGCAATCATACCTCCCACACTGTTTATGGTGTGGGGGTATGATTCCAACATGTTTGATACCAAACATGATAGGATTCGTTGCAGGCAATTTCGAGATGGTCATCGCATAATTACGCAGTGCCCCTCTAGTTGGTATATGGCTGCTTCACTAACAACCCGGGAGAATGGACTCCATAGTCTGTAGGGGTGTCCTGATCATGCATGGGGACCCTCACACTTAGAACAAAGCACCCTGCCTTCAGGATTACAAAGGCATGCTATAGGGGTGACTTATAGGTTTTAAGTGCAGTGACCCTAGATATAGGAAACCTATATCTTTTATAAGTGGTGCTAGCACCAGCTTATACAGGCTGCAATGGCAGGCCTGTAGTTACAGTTTAAATGGTCTCCCATGGGTGGCATAATACATGCTTCAGCCCATCGGGGACCTCTGGGCTACCTATGCCCTGGGTACCTTAGTACCATATGCTAGGGACTGATAAAGGTACCCCAGTATCTAATCTGGGATGTACCTAAGTACTGAACATAACGATTTAAGGAAGAAAGCAGAGAGACTGGGGTCCTGATTAGCAGGATCCCAGTCAGACTAGTCAATAACAGCTTAGCACCAGGCAAAAAGGGGGGTAACCATAAAAGCAGATCCTACTTTCCTACACGTGGTATCATTCGATTATTGGCCATACCCCAAACCTTTTTACTTCACCATTCTGTTTTCTGATTCTGTACACTTTACCACTGCTAACCTGTGCTAGAGTGCTTGTGTTCTCTTGTTTAAGCATGGTAAAATTGGCTTACATCCAATTGGCACATTTAGGGGCATATTTACAATGAAATGTTGGAGTGCAGAGCTGCGCCAAATTGGCAGCGCTATGCTCCAACATTTTCAAAATGCAGGGATGCACCGTATTTACAACAAAAAAGGTGCAGCCGTGTGTTTTCCCTAGCTCTGGCACTAACATTAGCTGGCAATGTAGACACTCCTTGCGTCATAGTGCAGGGAATGATTGTTAATGTGCAGGAAGGTGTCCCGTCCTGCACATAAACAATCCATAATGGCGATTTGTTACTTCTGTGTGTGCTGCAAAATGCAGCACACATAGAAGTAGTAAATTGTCATTATTTAATGATTGTTTATGTGCAGGAAGGTACAGGAAGTTGTACCTTACTGCACATAAACAATCATTCATGGCGTTTTGCTCTTTCTCTGTGCGCTGCATTTTGCAGCACACATAGAAAAACCAAGACCGATGAGAAATAAATGTATTTCTTCTCGTTTCGCCATTCTAACATCTGCTTTTTCATGGCATTAGCTTTTAGCGTTGCATCAGATTTACACATCCTTATAAATCTGGGGTAGCGTCAAAAAGCAATGAGTGCTGCAGTGGAACACCCACAGCAACAACTACTGCATGCCCCTTTCATACAAATTGATGCGTGTAAAGGGGATATATTTACGTTCTGCTAGTGCTAACCTCTTGAAAATATACCCCATGTAATGTACTTGTAAGTCCTTATTGAAGTGGAACTACATTGGCCTTTAAACTGAATGCTACTAGTGGTCTGCAGCACTGATTGTGCCACCCACTTAAGTAACCCTTTCAACATGTCTCAGGCCTGCCATTGCAGCCTGTGTGAGCCATTTTAAACTGTCATTTCAACCTGGAAAATAAACCTTTTGCCATACCTAAACCTTCCTTTTTTTAATACATAGAAGTCACCCCTTGGTTTGGCCCTAAGAAGCCCGTATGGCAGAGTGCAGTGTATTTAAAAAGCTCGGCACATACTTTTAACTTTTACATGTCCTGGCAGTGAAAAACTCCTAAATTAATTTTTCCCTACTGCAAGTCCTGCCTCTCCCAGAGGTTAACATATTACATTTAATAATAATATATACAATAGGAGCGTGCAGTTCATAGATACTTCAAAAGCTCAATGCTGTCCAGTTTCAATGTCACACACAAATAACGTTTTCAGGGAGTCTCATATTGTATTCTTAATTCTTTGTTTATTCCGTAGTCCATTAATTCATCCAGCAAAAATCAATCAATACAATCCAGCCAATGCGTTTCGTCCTCAGTGGACATCATCAGGGCTATAAATTTGAAAAACAAACATGCCACTCAAAGTTGTACCCAAACCCTCATCAACATTTTACAACATATACATTTCAAATCTTGCCAAAAAATACCAATTATTTCCGACTCCCTGCCTATATACATTCTATTCAATCTCATGTGCCTGCAGGTGAAATTCACGGTTAACACAAAAAAAAAATTAGTTTCTTAATAATTTGGTCTCATGGCCCCCACTCTATATTGCAATTTTTTTGCACAGACATTCGAGGCAATCCCCACTCTATATTGCAATTTTTTTGCACAGACATTCGAGGCAATCCTCAACTTTCCTTGTTATTGTCATACCACCCACCATTCCCTATCTCAATGTCTTAGTAGATCCTCCTCCCCCACAATGCCTGATCTGTGAGTTCCTCCATGTGCTCCCAATATCCTACAGAAAAAGTCCTGTTCCATTGTTAATACTAGAGTTTGTATTACCTCTGGAATTTACGATGATCACAAGCCCTGTTGCGTCAATGAGACCGTGAAAATTAAGTCATACGTGAACGTGCTCATCTACAACAGAAAGAAACCAAACGTTGCTCTCATGCGCCAATATCGCGTATCAATTGCAAAGTCTAATGAAGCTGTATTGATTTGGTCAGCTCAATACAATTCAATATATTCCTCCTATCCTTTCATAACAGAAAGAAACCACTTGCTACTCTAATATGCAAGTATCGTATTCACAGTTGCTCTGCATGGGCACTCTCACAAAGGGTTTGGAACTGGTCTTTTGCGACTCAAGACAAGCTGGGACCAGGGCAGGGAAACAGGAAACTCTAATCACCTCAAGGAGTGGAAACCTCGAGATCCTTGTCCTACTTCAAAACTGCAACCAGGTATAAATAATGAACCCTCAGACCTGACTCTTCAGTACACCTCTAGACCTGTGGAAGACTGAGAAGGACTGCTGTGCTGCTCTGCAAGAAGACTGCTACTCTGTTGCTCTGCTGCCTTGCTGACTGAGAAAAAAGACTGTACCTACATCTTAAATCCAGGACCACCAGAGTGACACCAAGGGCTAGTTGGCAGGCCTACTGATCAGAGTCTCAGGGACAGAAAGGCTCCAATCATTTTGAACCCAGAACCTGGACTACTTCCTGTGAGTCTTTCCCCCAAGTGGAGCCACCCCAGTCCTCGACCCTTGGATGGGGACCTGAGGTTGCTCTGCCAGCTCAGCTGTGGTCCTGTGAGAAGAACTACTGCAGTGCAACGCATCTTCTTGCATCCACATTGGAACCACTCCAGCTTACTGCATTTTGGTATTCACAAAGTGCACTTTTGCAGTAAACATTTAATTAAACTTACACTTTTGTAGTATGTCCTCTAGTATTTTCTATGGGATCGTGTTGCAGTATCAGTAGTTGGACATATGTAGCACTAGTCTTACTACCATCAATTAATCAAGTTGCATTTGTAGTGCAGCTACCCGAGAGGGTATCTAGGCACTGTGCTGTGGGTATCAGTCGAAGAGTCAGGTCTTGAGTCCCTTCCTGAAGTGAGTCAATGAGGGTGAAGTATAGAGGTGTAGGGAAGGGTGTTCCAGGAATTGGTGGCAAAGTGAGAGAAGGAGCAGAGAATATGTGGTAACTATGTGAGGGCAAGGTGAGCAGAGCGCAGGTTCCTGGGAGGTCGGTGGAAATTAAGATAGCCCTTCATATTGGCAGGTCCTTGGTTGTGGAGTGCTTTTTAGGCGAAAAGGGACAAAAGGGAAAGTTTACTAAAAAAGTACACTTTGTGAATACCAACAACTAGTAAAGGTGATAGAAGGTTTAGTTTACCTCCATAATCCAGGCCCAAAACCTTTGCAAAACAGACATAGACATCATAATCAACATTTATCATCTGCTAAGGTATAAGGAATACATTCATTAAACTTGAAAAACTAAATAAAACAAGAATTGTCAAAATGGTTAGATGGGATAACTCATAAAAATGTCTACAAAAATAAGTTTCCTATAGGAGATATAATACCACCCCTGACATTCAATAATCTAGATGAGTATGGATGGGAGGAAAATAAACATGCTACACAATGATGAGCATTTTGACCAAATATGCAGAATGCAAACCACAGAAAAATGTAAAGAAAAATGCATCAAATATCTCTTGGTCTCTTTCACTTGACCAACCACCTCCCAAGTAAATGTGCTGCCCAACATTGGAGCCCTATTCAATACATAACTATCTCTGAACGCTCAAACTGAAGTGACTATCAAATGAATAAAATATCACCTATTACCACATTTAAAATCAGCCTTCATCTATCTATCCTTTACAGAAAACAATTCCACCAAGCAGTTGTCCTACTAAAAATAAACTACTGCATTGTAATACTTTTACCAAACAAAGACGTTGCAAAATGTACCCATGTTCAAAACTGAGCCATTACGATCAATTTCAGACTGAAAAAAAAGTACACTTTTTCCTTCTGCAGGGCATATTTATGTTGGCTAACTATTAAACACCAAATACAGCATTCTCTGTCTTATCTGGAAGGCCATTATTAGTAATGAGGTGACCCAGTATCCCTCAGAACCTGGGAAATCTAATAGTATGCAACAACAATTGGTTCTGTGGGGAGTTATATTTCTTTAAAAAAAACATCAGTTCATTCATGAATATTTTATGCAGATCTGGTAACTCAATCACACCTTGGTACTGTCCACATATCATAGGACACCAACACACAAGAGTTTGAAAATACGGTATATTATTAATCATATCTTATAAAATGATAGACTGAATAATAAATCATAATGAATCGCAAAATCACACAGAACTGTTAAGAGACATAAACATTGATAAACACGGACTGGAAAAATAGAAGTACATAAACATTGTGGACTTAAAACACAGTTGACATATACACAAATACAATGGTTACATAAACAATTCTTTTTGAGGGTATCCCAAAGAAACAGATGCCTGTCCAAGGAGATGTCCTTTCTATATTTGCAAATGGAAATAGCTTGGCAGGTTAAGGGAATACCAGAAATTATCGTCGACGTTTCAACCCATTATATGAGTAATTCACAATCATCACGGCGGGCCTTCATCAGGACTGGGCCAGGAAAACAGCCTGTAGTGATAGTTAGTAGTAGCCTCTACAGTTCTTATCTGTATCGCACCTTTGATGAGGTGTCGGATAGTCCACAAAGGAACCAATATACCCTTGGGAATCAATCTACCGGGATGTATACACAATGAGCTCATGAATTATCTCTTAATTAGGCAATGATTTCTCCGAGATCCGATAAGGATTCTCTGGTCGGGAGCGAGTGAATCCACTCTCCTTCAATGCTGGAGCAAAAGGAAAAATAGCATCAAGCTACGCACTCACCAACAAGCGCAAATAATCACCCCAAATGGAGCCTGATAAGATTCAAAAGCAAAACAGTGAATGTGGCCGGAAGAAAACTCTGGAACATCCTATCTATAGAAATCAGGTCATTGATGAGTATGCATTCTTCAAAAATTCCCTAAAAGAACAACTGCTCTAAAGAGAATAATGTACCATCAACGACCCCAGTTGACCTCCTTTCTATACACGCTCTCGCCTCCTTTAAGCATATCACCACAATGAAAGTTGTATTGTTTATAATTATAATTGTTTAACCCCTTGAATCTTCCACAATGAGTCTGTCGGTATTAGTCCGACACTGATGATGGGTACAAAGGCCCAGAGGGATTCTTTTTAATTTTTAGCTTGGGCGGCTTGTGAAGAGCTTCCTGAGCAGCCCAAGGCATTTTTTGGGTAATGACGATCATTGCGTAGGGTGTGCTGACGTCATTACTGTAAAGTACAAGTAAAATGAGCCGAAGGGCTTGTTTTGCTTTCACTGCATCAGTGCTTGGGGGGCATATCTCAGTCCCAAGCACTTATTGAGGTGTGGGATGTATCATTAGATCCCTGCTTGGGGAATCATCACAGGAGAATGACACCTACTAGACACCAGGAATTTTGGGGGGTGGCCCATTATGCAAGGGCTTGGGCTCTCCCAAAAGCACTCAAAAATGTAAGTCTTTCATGCCCCCCCTCCCCCCCGGAGGGGAGACGGGATGAATACTCACAATCTTCCCCTGATAGGGAGTAGGGCAGAAAGAAAGCCACTAGATAACAGGGATTTTTTTTTTATTAGGGGTGGGGATTCCCACCATGTGCATGGCCAAGCCCCTACCCCAAAGAGGCTCAGACAGTCTTTCTGCCCCCACAGGGATGGATGGGAGCAATTACTTCAATCTGCCCCTCCCGGGGGAAAGTAAGCCAACTAGAAACCAGGGATGAATAATTTAAAGGACAACATAGGGGTGGGAGCTGCCCACCATGGGCATGGTCTTGCATTCATCCCAAAAAGGCACAAACAGTCTTTCTACCTTCCCGAGGAGTGAATTGTGACAATTATCCCAATCTGCCACTGGAACAGCAGGAAAACACCAAGGACTGCTTTTATGCAGAATGTTCTGGGGGGTTGGGAGCATACCCTTGGCCGTGGGCCTGTGCTGCCCATCACCCAGGGGCCCAATAGACATAATGCCTCTGGAGGTGAATAGGGAAATTCAACCCAATTGGCCCCCCCCATGGGGGCAGAAAGCCCACTAGAGAGAAGGGACTGCATTCATGTAGCAGTGTTTTGTGTGGAGCAGCCCCCTGGGCATGGGCCCATGTTCTCACTGACGCCAGGGCTCAATAGACTTTCTACCACTTTTGGGGAGTGGATAGGAGTAGTCGCCCATAATCTGCACCCCAGGAGAGCAAGAAGCCCACTAGACACCAGGGGCTGTATTTTTTTTGGGGGGGGGCTGCACCCTTTGTCATTGGCCTCTACTTACCGTCACCCCGGGCCCCAGTAGACCTTCTGCCCCTGGGGCATAGATGGGGTTATACACCCCCAATCTGTTCCCCTGGGGGGCAGAAATCCCAGTAGACTTCAGGGACTGCATTTATGGGGGGCATTGACCCGTGTTCCTCCCTGCCTGGTGACAATTAGACTTTCTGCCTCCACAGGGAGTGGATAGGGGCATTTACTCCCAATCTGACCACCCCCGGGGGCCAGGAAGCACACTCGACACCAGGGACTGCGTTTTTGCAGTATTTTATGTGGGGGCAGCACCTTTGGACAATGGCCTAGGTTCCTTCATATCTGATGCTGATTAGACTTCCTGTGCCCCCGGTGAGTGGACAGGAGTATTCCCCCCAATCTCCCTACCCCCGAGGGGGGCAGGAAGCCCACTAGACACCAGGAATTTAAAAATTGTGCCAACATAAACAAAAGGATGGGGTTGCCTACCCAGGCAATAAACTATACTCCCACCCTGGTAGTGGCAATAGTGTATTTCTGCCTCCCCAGGGTCAGATAGGAGCCTGCTCCCAATTTAGGAGGTATAGTGTCTCGATATTATGCACGCAAGGACCCTTCTGGTTCTGGGCGGACACTAAACAAGAATTACGTAATTTGCTGGGAGATGTTAAGGTGTGGTTATAAAAGTTATGATGCAATGAGTGCAGTGTGTGGTTGCATGCTGAGGAATAAGGACGTCTGTTACAGAGCTCCATATGTGGCGTATTCATTTTCATGCTGCCAGGATGGGGAAGACACTACAACTGGCGACAAGTAGGGGATACGTGCCCCGAAGGAAAAAGCCTGCTCTCCCTAAGCGTTTTTAATGGTACAGTAACTGCTCATGCATGCCACGAAAGCCCCAAGTCAATGCGAAGTAATTTGCGGTTGGCATATGTGGAGTTAAAGCCCAGCTCCAGCCCATACATGGCCATCGAAGAGGTTGAATGCCCTGCAAAGCAATACAATCAAAAAGCCCACCAGAACCGACTGGTAAGGCTGAAAGAAGAGATACTATGTTGTGCTGCAACACAGAGCCATCATCCATACAAAGCAAATGATAAACGTAGTGACAACCAGCTACGGAACAGAAACGTACTTACCCGCACAAGCAAGTGTAGTGCTATACGAACACAAAATCGGACCAGATGACCAGGCCCACACAATAGGGGTGTTGCGTTGAGAGGTTGCAGGTCCTGCTTTGTGTAAAGAACTATGTCAGAACAGCACATGCTTTTAATGTGAATAGATGGGAGCGCATGGTACAGTGCGGCTACATTCCTGAAGTCGCCACCCTATTTTTGACATGGCAAAGAAACAGAACATCTCTGCCAGGTGGGTTAGATTGATCGAGAAGTTCGATGATTTCATAGATGCCTAGAAGAAAAAGAAAACAAGAAAATCATCAAATATTTAACAAATCTTGCCGGTGATGGAGTGAAAGTAGTGCTAAAGAAAGTCTTACAAACTGATAAAAAGATAAACTAAGTCAAGCTCAATCTGATGCCGAATGTCGACAATGAGAGGTACATCTTCTTCCAAGCTGTTTGTTGAAAGACTTGACACCCTCATCAAACACTGTATGTTCTGTGACTTTAATGATGAAGAAGCCATGTGTCTCTTTGTCATTGATTGCTGTCTTTCAGATTCCTTCAAGAGACGCATGTTGAGACAAGCACTCAGTTTAGAGAAAATGTTCATGGCTGCAAGGGTAGAGGAACAAGGGGCCCGATTCACAAAAGTAATCTGAGACAAAATCCTAACTTTACGACTTCCGGTATTCACAAAGTGCATTTAGTAGTAGTAAAGTTAGGAATCCTAACTTTACTACTCCTAAAAGCACTTTGTGAATACCGAAAGTCGTAAAGTTAGGATTTTGTCTCAGATTACTTTTGTGAATTGGGCCATTGAGATTGATAAGCTTCTGAGATGAAAGCAGGAACGGCGCATAACGAATCAGCGTTGATCATGAAAAACAAGCACATGCACAAAATAGATGCACACAAGGCGATGTCTCCAAAGAAGAAAAGGTTATGCTTCTGATGTGGGCTTTCATTTCCCCATGAATGTAAATGTCCAGCCACAGGGCAAATACGCAAAGGCTGAGGGAAAGAAAACCACTTCATAACTGTCTACAGAGCAAAAGAGAAACTAACACCGCCCTCAGCCACTTCTAAAATGCAGGGCTGCACCATATTTAAAACAATATGGTCCAGCACTGCGTTTCCCCCTGCGCTGGCGCTAAATTTAGCTGCCTAGTGGCAAAGCAGGCATCCTAACTCTGTAGTGCAAGGGTGCCTGCGTTGCAGGGGAAGATTCTTTATGTTCAGGAAGGTGTCCTTTCCTCACATAAACAATACCTAAATGGCATTTTGTAATGCAGCACACATGGAAGTTGCAAAACGTCATTTTTGTAACTGATTGTTTATGTGCAGGAAGGGACACCTTCCTGCACGTAAACAATCAATGGCCTTTTGCTGTTTCTATGTGTGCTGCACACTGCAGCATAAATAGAAACAGATAAAAAGGAGGAGAAATTAAACATTTCTCCTTGTTGCACCAGGGTAAGACCAGGTTTTCCCTGGTCTTAATTTTGGTGCAGCCCCATATTTATGTCACCCTTGTAAATAGGGGGCAGTGTCAAAATCAAAGTGCGTTGCGGTGGAACGCCCACCGCAACACCCTTTGTCCTCCCCATTCATGCTAAGCATGGCATGAAAGGGTGCCTTATTTACAAGCCAGTGTTAAGCCACGTTAAGTGTAAATAAGGCAACCCCCTTATCGCCACCACAACATCATGAAAACTGAGGTTGTGGTGGCAATAGGGGCTTGTAAATATGCCCCTAAATGTGTCACAGTGAGAAGAGAAAATGGATGCCAGAAGGTTTGAGAGGCATTTTTATCAGGCCCACAAGGCCAAAATGCAACATTAGGTACGACAAGTAGAAACCAAGCAAAGTCGATCCTTGTCAATTTCATCATACAAAGGCACTTCAACATCATTATCAAGCGCTACTGAAGAAGACGGATGTGCGTTGATGATTTTGACTAAGGGACAACATGCCCAACCAAGTAGGAGTAGCTGCTTTCAAAGAAAGTCAAAATAGAATCACCAAATGAAACAACAAGATTCATTTGGACACTTTACCAAAATTACTCTCTAAAGGTGAACAAGTAAACTGAACCACAACAATCAGTTTAGGACTGAAGAAAAATCACACTTTTTCCGTCTGCAGTGCATATCTATCTTGACTAGCAAATAAACACCAAATGCAACATACTCTGTCTTATCTGGAAAGCCATCAAACACAAAACCTCCCAGATACTTATCAGACCTCTTCTAATTCCATCGAACATCAAGAGTGCTAAGCTCTCTAGAATCATGGTATAGGGACGGAGAGACCGTAGATATGCGGCTCCTCTGGTCATGTTCCAAGTTGACCGCTTCGGCTGAAACATGGAATCTATTATCTAAACAGAGTGTGTCTTTGCTCCCTGAAGTCCCTTTATTCACAACAATGGAATCCATTTTATTAACCCCTTTGGTGCTTGCGTCGGCCAACGGCCGACGCAAGCACTACCTCCGTGGTGTGGCGCACATCCATTGGCCGTCACCAGGGAGGGCCCCCTTTAAACCTCCGGTGCATCGCACCGGAGATTGTTTTTTTTTTTATTCCGCCTGGGGGAGACGTTGAAGGCTTTCCGCATCTCCCCCTGCCCCCCCTCCCGCCCATCTGTGACGTCAGCACGCCGCGAGGCGCTCTGACGTCACTGATTTCCCCACCGGAGCCGAGGACAGCAGCAGGTAAGGCCGCGCTCGACTCCGATGGGGAAATCCGGCCGAAACGGCCTCCCCAGCTTTCAGGGAGGCCTCGCTTGAAAGGGGAGAGTCTCCCTTTCAAACGAGGCCTTCCTGAAAGGAGCCTGGCCGTGGATCGCGGCAGCGCTGCGATCCACGGCCAGGAAACCCCACTAGACACCAGGGATGTCTTTGGGGGTCGGCCCTCGTGGTAATGGGTCGGCCCCTCCCCGGGGGCATATTTTTTTAAATTGTTGAAAGTTGGCTTTGTTTGGGGTACGCGATTGCACCCCAAAAATGAAAAAAAAATTAAAAAATGGCGGCGATATTGGCAGGGGGTCGGTCCTCCTGCTCAGTGGCCGACTCCCTGTGGGGGCATATTTTTTATGTAGACATGTTGGCTTTCCTTGGGGGCACTGATCGCCCCCAAAAAGTACAATGGTGGCAATATTGGCAGGGCGTCGGTCCTCCTGCTCAGTGGCCGACCCCTGTGGGGGCAATTTTTTTTCATAGCTATGTGCTTCCGTGGGGGCCACAATCGCCCCCAGGGAAGCCAAAGCTATAAAAAAATTAGAGAAAGAGAGAGATCTTTCTATATATATATATACATAAGTCTAAAGAGTGAATGATATATATATGTATCTATATACATATATATGTATAGATATATGTATATAGATACATATATATAAATATATGTAGAGATAAAATCTATGTATATATATATATGTGTCCGTGTGTGTGTGTGTGTGTGTATATATATATATAACGACCAGTGCCTTCTCCCAGGTAAGATAAGGCTCGACACACTCCGGGGTCTTTCAAAGGCTTTATTAAAATGACACTTGCGTGATGCTAGCAGTCCCTGAAACGCTTAGGCAGACGCGTTTCAGCCATTCTTGGCTTTCCTCAGTGCCGGTCTCACAAACTCCATAGTCTCTCTGGGGGTCACGAAAAATGCAGTTGATGAATTGACCGCTCCCAGTCAGGTGATATTCGACCCCTCCTCCAATTAAAGGTGTACCTGCAACATGAAAACATCCTCCCAGGCAGGTGCATGCTGGGTAATGCAGTCCAGATGGATGTCTGCACAGTGGCAGGGTCACTCCAAACACCATGTGATGCCCCAAACTCGTTGGTCCTGAACTACAGTCCAGCTTGAGTGCCCAGCTGGATGTAACAAAGCCTCCTGCCGTCCCCTTACTCAGGCGTTGGATATTGCCTCCTCTCTCCCCTTTGCAGCAAATGCGACCATATGGTGTTACCAGCTGCTGGGGGGGCTCCGCGTTTATGCATTACAGTGCAAGCGTCCAGGAAAAAAAATAAATATATATCTATCTATCTATCTATCTATCTATCTATCTATCTATCTATCTATCTATCTATCTATCTATCTATCTATCTATCTATCTATATATATAAATATATATATATATATATATATATATATATATATATTCAGAAACACAAAGGATGCCGCACTCCAGAGATTGGTTTCAGAGTTGCTTTATTTTCACCACGACTGGTGGTAGTGGTGGTGAAAATAA
>CAWUFW010023804.1:0-69423 GCA_963921515.1 Calotriton arnoldi | reverse complement strand
GATGAACAGAATGCAACGAGCGCACACACTGGAAATGATTTTAATACATTTTACTCAGTGCAAACTGCAAATATACTGAGCGGGAGTGCAATGGAAGAGAGCATCGTACACTGCTGCCACTCCTTCTACACGGTGCACGTACTGGACTAGGACAGACTCACTCATGTGGAAATGCAGTTCCTCACAACACTGACTGGGGCCAAAACAAGGCTTGGAACACATGCGTTCCAGAAGGGAAAGAGAAAAAAGACAAAAGTGATTCCCCTATCGTAATTGAATCATAAGATGACTGCATATTAGATGTGGTTGACGGTAAACTCCACCATGCGGCGGAATCAGAGTTTTTTGCCAATTCCACAAACTTCACCCGCGGAGTTCACCGCCCAGCCCTAGATCTCACCATAAGTCCTGATGAGAAGCTTCAAGTCCTTATGAAGTGAAGATGGGTGAGAACATTCTAGGGACCCGTTGGTGTTGTGATTTTTCCTCTGATCATGCAGACTAGGCCAGTGTGGCAATGGCGAACTCAGCTCAGTGAAGGACACAGGAGAGCTGAGTAGTTGCCAAACTAAGATGCTTTATTCCAGTAGAAGATCCCATCCATCCTTTAGTCAGAATCTCACAGGAGTAACTGACCAACCTTCAAACAATAACATATTCCGTCAGCTGGGCATGACACCCCAGCTGACGTCATGGTTTTCCATGCTCATGGGGCCCCACAGTTGCTAGGTTACCATAACCCAGTTACCACAAACACCTTAGCTAAGAGTTTTTAAATTGTAATCAAATGTCATATGAAGTGTCAAAGGAAATGGTAGAACACATTGAATCTACAATAGTCATTTGTGCATTGAGATACATTAATCATGTCACTGGTGAAACAAATAGTACTTAAATAAGTAAAATAGGATACATATAGGATAAGAAGTTATCATAGTTACTTTTTGGGGTAAAGATGCTGACAATAGTGCATATTATCAATCACCTACATTAGTGTAAATTGATTTTGTGCTATTACCTCAGTCAAAGGAACCTGAGAGGCTATGATTAACTTTGACGTTTAGCTTTTGTTTTTAGACCCAGCCACTTGGTTTCTATTTGATGTGTATGTACTTTTAATTTGATATTATATATTATGTTTTCTTTTAAAAACGGTTTGTGAGGTACATGTATTAAGTAGTATATTCAGATTTTTAGTTGGGGAAGCGTTCCTGATGTGAGCAGGCAGGTAAACTAAAACAGGGAAACTGGAAACCAAAAGCAGCCCTGACAAACATTTTCTCACGCTATTGCACTCTTTCCATTCTCTCTCTCTCGCCTTCTCGCCTTCTCTCCTCTCTCTTTTCTCCCACTCCAGTGCTTTAAATGGGCCGGTACTCACCGGTACTGAGTACCGGCACTTCTAAATTTTCGGCGCTTGAGTACCGGAACCTCTCTTTGTCCAAAGAGAGTACCGGTACTCATGGGAATGTAAGCCAAGCTCCGTGAAATTGGCATTTACAAAAAGAAGCGCAACACAGCTGACAATGAGTGGGTCCGTTTTCGTGAAGCACTCTGATCGAGTGCTAATCTCCCCTTACAATGTGCTAATTGAGCGACTGCCAGTTGGCATTCATTCAGAGCCAGGGACCTGGCAGGAAGTTTGGGCAGGGCCGACACACACTGTGATTACTGACACAGCCTGTGATTCTCTGTCTGCTCTGACCAGAGTCAGACTGGGACAGAAATTAGGCACAGGCACCATAATGAAAGTGCAATCATCAATTGTGGTAACTGTGAGCATGTTACAGCGCTCACTGCTTAGCTTTCTATTCCCTGTTGTAACTGGATGCAGTGTACCTGACCCCCAGGCCTCGTCGGGCTCATAACGGGGTGCAGTGGTGGTGGGGGGAGCAACCTACGCCAGGCAGATCTCTTCCACTAAGAGCATCTGCCTCCTGAGATAAAGGCACGGTTCTCCCCTTCTGTGCTGACTTTTATTCCAGTCCTTTCGATTTTATTCACATTTATGTTCCACGTGGAGTCGTCCAGATGCTTCAAAGACATTTGAACTCCTTTACTTTATTTGCTATTTTCGAAGTTCATTATTGCCACATTTGGCCTCTGGGAGAAAAGGTTAAACGTATATTAATTGTTTCCTTGGTATATTTGATGTACCGCGGGCCTCGGGCTCGGAGCACTGAGCAGAGAACAGTATTATTGCAGATATTGTTTGTTCACTACACATGAAGCTGCTGTTTTTTGTTCAGCTCACGTCAGACAAATGTTCTTGGCATTTCCTCGGATGAGGGTTTGTTCGTGGTTCGAGGTCACAGATGTGCCTTATTAAAGGGACAGACGCCGCCCTTTGGCCTAGTTCCCTGGGGGTGCAGTTAATCAAAGCCCTCGCTCTGACGTCACTATGTTGACAGCACTGGATGTTGACACTGCTGGGTTGCATTTAATAAGAGCCCTCACTCTGCCGTCACTTCGTTGACAGCAGAGCACTGGATGCTGACACTGCTGGGGGTGCATTAAACTGCTGGGGGGTGCATTTAATCAGGACTCTCCTTAGCTTTCGTTCGAGAGTTTAGTGCAAGAGGCTTCCATATGCAGAATATTCTGGTGCCCTCCAGAACACCAGGCAGCGGCAGATTGAAAGCAAGTGTGAATAATTATGAAACTGTATTAGTAGGCAGCTGAGATCATGCGTGTAGGTAGGACCTCTTACATCCCGTTTGGTACAGTCTGGTGCCAAAGTGCCCTTTCATTTCTGGTGCTCTGCAGCAGTTTTAAGATCTTCTTAGAGTTTCTTGTTGCTCAAAAGGGTGTCATTTCTGAAATTTATAGGTTTCCCTCGTCTTCACTGCTTGATTTTGCCTGTGAGAAAGTGTCACTCATAGTCGTTGAATGTCACTCATAATTACACTGAAATTATGAAAATGTCACACATAAGCAATCTGAAACCTTGGCAGCTATCTGCAGTGTGTACTCAGGCGCTGTGGAGTCCATAGCACTGTAGGTGTGAGAGCGGGCCGGCTAACAGGCATATCTCGTGACTCTCTGGAAATCGAAGAGAAGACTTCCTGCTGGCATAGCAGAATAGGGCAGCAAAAGTTTGGATCCAAACTGAGGAGGAAAGTGGTGATAGTGATACTGTGCACAGCCAGTGCGAGTCAAGGTTTAGTAATGTGGGCAGCAGCGAATGTAAGCATTTCTAAAACGCATGTACTGAATCCCCTGTCTGCGTGCATGAATGCTTCTGTGACCCTGTGCGTGTTCTTGCATGAGTGAGTGTTGTCTGCAGTGTCCAGCATAGCAGATGTATAGTTGCAAGCCCGACAAGCCCTGTATTACCACACTCTGCACTTGAAGCGCACGTGAAAGGGTGCGCTTGTAGCAAGTGCAAGGCCACTCTCTTCAGTGCAGATCTGCTCTCTCCGCAGTGTTTCAACACAATTGTATTTTGTTTTGTATAGGCCATTTTCTCCTGGGTTAGTGGAGGGGCTCTGGGAGGGGTAGAGGTGGGTGAACCAACAAATTAACAAGGAGAGCCCAGTCAGAGCCGAACCAGGAAGTCTGGCCTGGCCTTAAAAGCTCATACAGAAGTCGAGCCCTGAAAACATTACCAGTGAAATAAAAGTGTATTTTTTTCATGTGGAAGCATTTCACCTTGGTGCATAAGCTTATATCACAGCACTGAGAGGAGTTTGTGCTCCCACCATGAGGATAATGCCATTAGTGATCTAGGAAGCAAGTCACTTTTCAGGTGTGCGTCATTTATGGGCTATTTTCTTTTCATGAATGAAGCAACATTATACTGTACAAGATGTAATTGTACTGCACACAGCTTGAACTTTAGCATTTGAATATACCATCATATGTGCTAATGAAGAAAAAGGAGGTTGGCAAGATAAAATATTTGTCTGCGATCACGCATTTGGTCATGTGGGGAAGCTGGGATTGATCCCAGAATTTCTGCTTTCACATTGTGCAATTCAGCCTCTAAATGGCTTCATCTTTCTTTCTCTCCTGTATTGCAATTAAGGTCACTATTTTGTCTTATTCTTTGCACATGAGATTAGAGTTTGGTTAGCAGGCACATGCACTATCACAGTTCAGTTCATTTTTGGCTTGATGGTGCAAGAGGACCTGGAACTGAGCCAGAGCCAGGCATCCTGGCTCGAGCTTTCAGCAGCTTGCCCAACTCCAGAAAGAGGGAATCAGACTTTACAGCAGGTAAGGAGCTTTGAGGCAAAGCTGTGCCATCTAGGAGGGGCTGGGTGATGTCTGCTAAGTGGCAGTGAGACAAGAGGGTTAACCATAGTTAAACCTTTCCCAAAAATGTTAAGGAAAATATCTTGTGCAAGTCATATGTGATCCAGGTGTTGAACCATGAGAAGCCCACTTTAATAATAAATGTACCCTTTTGTACGTATAAGGGAAATGCAATAATCAAATATATACCAGAAATGCTTTCGTATAATTATGCACATCTGCACACCAATTAAATCTCAATCACATTAAATGTGTGCCCCTGGCCGGATCCCATTGTACTGCCCATAGCCCCGCCCCAAGCCCCGCCCCCCTAGTACACATCTCAATTTGGTGAGTACCTGCACATATCTTTTTCCATTTAAAGCACTGTCCCACTCTGATTGTTTTCTCTATACCTCCCCATCCCTCCCCGTCCCTCACTATGCTTCTGACTCTTTTGATGCGTCCCCATGCGTGCTGCAGTTAACCTTTGGGACAAGGGGAAAGTGGCAGAGGCACCAGCAGTGGTCCTGGGCTTTCAAAACTGGCCTCCAATGTGTCCAACCCACCCAGGTAATACCCGCTAGTATAAAATGCCTGTTTGTCCCTGAATCAAAATTAAATAATTATTCTTGCAGACAGATCCCCAGGTGTGTTGTTTCAAATATCTACCTGCATGATTTTCGATCACCTCTCTACATACACTACCTGGCACTTCTAGCTCTCTACAAAAACATTCTAAATTAAAATAGTTACTATTACATTTTGCACTTCAATCAGCGCCACATTATAAGATTCCTTACGAACTATTGTTCTGTAAACTAAGAAGGGTACGCTGTTCCCCAGAGAGATGGAAAAGCAAAGTAAGGGGGAGGTAAAAGGAGGGAAGTCCTCCTAAGTGGAACTAGAGTCCTCACACACCCAGCAAGCTAGGTGTCATGCTTCATCATATGGACTTGCTCCTCGTCGAGTCGGCGGTGCAATACCCGACGGGCACCCATAAAGGGGCTCTTTAACGGAGATCTTCTGTTCCTGCCGTATGGTGCCGTGGGTGTGAGGGCCCTAGAAGTGAGTGTAGATGCAAAATAAGTGGTTAAAAAAGGTTGGATAATCCAAAAAGGGAGTTTAATAGGCTGGTTATCCACCTTACTAAAAATATAGTGGAGCGGCTGATCACTGGCTAAATTTACCAGAAGAGCAAAGCTCGACTCACAAATGGTCGACATGTTTCACGCAATATGATCAAACTATGATGCTATGCATTTCTTCAGGACCTATAGAAAACTATCTACACGATGTGGTGCGGTGGAGGAGTTCTCTACGCACCACTGTTCCTATTTGCGGGCACGCAGTCCCGTCAGATCTAGTTGTAGCCTAAATAAGGATGACAAAAGCAAAGAAATTTAAAAATGATACTCTGTAGGAAACAGAGCAAGGTCATCCCTAGATCCTCAGACCAAGTAATCCATCAAATAAGTGCAGAGAAAATAATGTGAAATCATCATTAGTGAACAAGGAAAATATTTCTTTAAAATTCAAATATACAAATATACATCGTGACTGGAAGAATGACGCAATAAAAAGGAATTCAAGCAAGTGCAAATTGTACTGTCTCACCTATCTAGGTGATGGCGCTAGCTCCTGTGATACCCTCAGTCCATGACACCGCAATGGTTGGTGTCCTAAATAAGGGAAATGGAGCAATCATGAAAAGGGGAGAGACACAGCGACGGAGCCCACTCCACAGACCGGCGGGCAGCAACCTCGCTTCCACCAAGATTCTAACAACGTGAGTCCGTAAGTTTCAACCAGCACGACACGGAGTCATGAAACGGGCGGTGAGGGTGGGCGCGACGGACAGAGAGAGTCCGCTCTGTCAGGACCCCCAGAGAAACACACCCGTCCACGTCCCACAGTTGACAGGTCGGGACCCACTGTCCCAACCCGTAGTGCAAGGTGGGTGCCAGGCGCACAAATCCATGGGGGAACCTTTTAAGGAATATAGACAAGCCAGATCAAAGCCCGCTTAGGGTACTGGGCCTTCACAGTCAAAAGGCTCACTCACCTGTCCTATTGTGGACACAAGCCGGAAAATCTACCCCTGCGCCAGACTGAGGAACCAGAGCGGTGCATAACGGCTACACAGGAGTTTTAAAGACCGCTAGGCTGGTCAGAAAGCCGGGCAGCTGGTGCGATTCTACGTGGCGTGGCGTCAAGTCACGTGGTGAACACGACGTCGGACCCAAGTACTCAGAGCTGCAGCCCTGAAAGCGTGGCGGCCATCTTGTAAAGGGCATTGAAATCAAAGTAGAGGCAGTATGGGGACACACAAGATACGCAAAAGGACAAGCCAGTTCAGGCAAAAGGCATAGTTGCATGAGTACACGTAGGGGTAATCCCCCCTCCCTCCTCCTCCATGACTAGCGGACTCATGCACGCATCACCAGACACATAGCATTTCCACTATAAAGCAACACCATACCAATTCCATAAAAAACGGAAAAAGGTTAAAAGGTTGAGTGCGAATAGAGGGAAGGGCAGCAGACAAATTAATGTAAAAACTATATGTATATGTAGAGAGAGTAAAACAAAACCATCCTATTAAGGTCAGGTTACTCACCCCGCAGAGTGCGGGGGCTAGTGAATAAAGTACAAAGAATTCACTGGACACATTGGACACAAGGGGAATAGAAAAGTAAGTAAGGATGCAATGATGAAACCTAGCAGTATTCCTTAACGAAGCCCGCTATCCATTTTTCAGGGCGGCCCAGGGTATATTGTCATTGAGGCCGCATGTGTCAGTAGACAACCGGTACACCCATCTCTGTTCAAGTCTAAATAATGCTTGGTGACTGATCTTGGGGTGTGATTCGAGTACCATCCATTTGAGGGTGTCTACCTTGTGATTAAGGTCCCTAAAATGTGTATACAGTTTTGTAGTAGTTTTCATGCACCTCACATTGCTCTTGTGTTCAGTGATGCGTATCTTAACTTGCCTCATCGTCATACCTATATATTTTCTGTCACAAGGACATGTGATAAGGTAAATACATCTCGATGAGTTGCAGTTGGTGTGTCTTTTAAGTTTCCATAAGAAGTTATCAGTTAGTTTTATCTCCTTATGAACAGATGTCTGATCACAAACTGAGCATGTCCCGCAGGGATAGTGTCCTATAACTGGTGGTAAATCCCACAAGGTCCGTTGGACACCTAATTCCCTAGTCCTGGGCCGGGTATGAACAAGAATGTCCTTAAGGTTGGAAGTGCGTTTGAAGGCAAATCTCGGTGGGGGGAGACTCAAATCACCCGTGTTAACTATACCCCAGTGTTTCTTAATTGTTTTTTTGATCAGGGGGAATTATGAGTGAATGAGGTAACGCAGGTAAGTATCTCAGTCGGTTCTTTTGTCGAGACCTGGAGTAGTGCCTCTCGCGGATTATTCATTGCTCTTTTGTAAGAGTTATTAACCTGCTGAGCTGGGTAACCCCTCTCTCCCAATTTGTGTTGTAACAATTTAGCCTCTGTTTTATAATCAGACAGGGTACTACAGTTTCTCCTTGCACGAAGGAATTGTCCAAAGGGAGATTATTCCTAAGTGCTCTTGGGTGATGACTATCATAGAGGAGCAAACTGTTCCTGTCTGTCGCTTTCCTGTATAAGGTTGTGCTCAAACCAGTATTAGTGAGTGATATCCTTAAGTCCAAGAAGGGGATACTAGAGCTGGATATAGTATGTTTGTGATCAGACATCTGTTCATAAGGAGATAAAACTAACTGATAACTTCTTATGGAAACTTAAAAGACACACCAACTGCAACTCATCGAGATGTATTTACCTTATCACATGTCCTTGTGACAGAAAATATATAGGTATGACGATGAGGCAAGTTAAGATACGCATCACTGAACACAAGAGCAATGTGAGGTGCATGAAAACTACTACAAAACTGTATACACATTTTAGGGACCTTAATCACAAGGTAGACACCCTCAAATGGATGGTACTCGAATCACACCCCAAGATCAGTCACCAAGCATTATTTAGACTTGAACAGAGATGGGTGTACCGGTTGTCTACTGACACATGCGGCCTCAATGACAATATACCCTGGGCCGCCCTGAAAAATGGATAGCGGGCTTCGTTAAGGAATACTGCTAGGTTTCATCATTGCATCCTTACTTACTTTTCTATTCCCTTTGTGTCCAATGTGTCCAGTGAATTCTTTGTACTTTATTCACTAGCCCCCCGCACTCTGCGGGGTGAGTAACCTGACCTTAATAGGATGGTTTTGTTTTACTCTCTCTACATATACATATAGTTTTTACATTAATTTGTCTGCTGCCCCTTCCCTCTATTCGCACTCAACCTTTTAACCTTTTTCCGTTTTTTATGGAATTGGTATGGTGTTGCTTTATAGTGGAAATGCTATGTGTCTGGTGATGCGTGCATGAGTCCGCTAGTCATGGAGGAGGAGGGAGGGGGATTACCCCTACGTGTACTCATGCAACTATGCCTTTTGCCTGAACTGGCTTGTCCTTTTGCGTATCTTGTGTGTCCCCATACTGCCTCTACTTTGATATCAATGCCCTTTACAAGATGGCCGCCACGCTTTCAGGGCTGCAGCTCTGAGTACTTGGGTCCGACGTCGTGTTCACCACGTGACTTGACGCCACGCCACGTAGAATCGCACCAGCTGCCCCGGCTTTCTGACCAGCCTAGCGGTCTTTAAAACTCCTGTGTAGCCGTTATGCACCGCTCTGGTTCCTCAGTCTGGCGCAGGGGTAGATTTTCCGGCTTGTGTCCACAATAGGACAGGTGAGTGAGCCTTTTGACTGTGAAGGCCCAGTACCCTAAGCGGGCTTTGATCTGGCTTGTCTATATTCCTTAAAAGGTTCCCCCATGGATTTGTGCGCCTGGCACCCACCTTGCACTACGGGTTGGGACAGTGGGTCCGACCTGTCAACTGTGGGACGTGGACGGGTGTGTTTCTCTGGGGGTCCTGACAGAGCGGACTCTCTCTGTTCGTCGCGCCCACCCTCACCGCCCGTTTCATGACTCCGTGTCGTGCTGGTTGAAACTTACGGACTCACGTTGTTAGAATCTTGGTGGAAGCGAGGTTGCCGGCCCGCCGGTCTGTGGAGTGGGCTCCGTCGCTGTGTCTCTCCCCTTTTCATGATTGCTCCATTTCCCCTTATTTAGGACACCAACCATTACGGTGTCATGGACTGAGGGTATCACAGGAGCTAGCGCCATCACCTAGATAGGTGAGACAGTACAATTTGCACTTGCTTGAATTCCTTTTTTATTACGTCATTCTTCCAGTCACGATGTATATTTGTATATTTGAATTTTAAAGAAATATTTTCCTTGTTCACTAATGATGATTTCACATTATTTTCTCTGCACTTATTTGATGGATTACTTGGTCTGGGGATCTAGGGATGACCTTGCTCTGTTTCCTACAGAGTATCATTTTTAAATTTCTTTGCTTTTGTCATCCTTATTTAGGCTACAACTAGATCTGACGGGACTGCGTGCCCGCAAATAGGAACAGTGGTACGTAGGAACTCCTCCACCGCACCACATCGTGTAGATAGTTTTCTATAGGTCCTGAAGAAATGCATAGCATCATAGTTTGATCATATTGCGTGAAACATGTCGACCATTTGTGAGAGTCGAGCTTTGCTCTTCTGGTAAATTTAGCCAGTGATCAGCCGCTCCACTATATTTTTTAGTAAGGTGGATAACCAGCCTATTAAACTCCCCTTTTGGATTATCCAACCTTTTTTAACCACTTATTTTGCATCTACACTCACTTCTAGGGCCCTCACACCCACGGCACCATACGGCAGGAACAGAAGATCTCCGTTAAAGAGCCCCTTTATGGGTGCCCGTCGGGTATTGCACCGCCGACCCGACGAGGAGCAAGTCCATATGATGAAGCATGACACCTAGCTTGCTGGGTGTGTGAGGACTCTAGTTCCACTTAGGAGGACTTCCCTCCTTTTACCTCCCCCTTACTTTGCTTTTCCATCTCTCTGGGGAACAGCGTACCCTTCTTAGTTTACAGTATCTGGGCATGTACGCTGGACTCCGTAAAACAGCCCCCTTAGTCCCTCTTTTTGTTTGACATGTACCTGCACGGGTTACCCCCGTGGGACTTCTGATTAGGTTACCAACCACGGTATACTTATACCGGTTGGCCCATTAGCTTCTGCACTATACCACGTCCTTAATTTATGGGTGGATAGTTGGTTTTCCCCCTTTACAATGGAGGATACCCCTGGCCTTAGTTTCGATGAGGAAGCTATCGCTGACATTTTAAGAACAGCACCCTCCCTTTTAGGCTCTGGAGGGGCTGTGGCCTCTGGGTCACTATCTGATGACTGGACAGCGATTACGCTTTTGAAAAAGGAATGGCTCAAGATTACATTACACGGAGCCTTAATGACCGAATATTTACGGGCGAATATTGCGCCCCATGGCCTCATAGTTAACATCTTACCTAGAATCTTTCTAGAGGATGGGCCTTTTAAGAAGGATTGGTGCCAAGTATCATGGAAGTGTACTAAAGATCTACTGGTCTTAATTATTAACACAGCTAAAAGATTGGCTGATGCCCTCCTTGTAAGAATACAAACGGCGGAAGCTACCTTGAAATCATCCACTCCTAAAACTGCTTTTTCATCTAAACTTATGGAGATCAATAATGAAATCGCAGAGAACAGAGAGTACCTATTAAAACAGAAGGTAGCGAAATTGCAAAAAGATGTAGCCAAGTTTGACAAGGAAAAGGTTTATCCTTACCTCAAAGATGGCTATACCACATCTAAGAATAGTTACTCTTCTGATGATAGTTCTGACAATGGCAGTAGAAGGGGATCATCCAACAGTGACTCCAGCACGGGGAGTACTGGGAGTTGGGGCAACTACAACCAACGCCGTCCCAACTTCCAACCATACCCCAACTATGACAATGGGCCTATCTTTCATGGTCCTGCTCCTCCACCTTGGCAATATCCTATGTACCCTCCAGGCCCTCCACAGTACTTTCCAATGAACAACCCCCTTTTTTAGGCAGAGGTTGGGGCAAAGGAAGAGGGCGAAGAAAAGGAGGACAGAAGGGAGTACAATGGCAGGACCAGACCCCTCCTGCGGTCGAGACAAGGAGCATGAGCAGGGGGAGGAGGGTCTAGTAGTTAATCTCTCAACTAGACCCCTAACTATTACTGAAAAGGCTGTCTTAGAGAAAGGCTTGGGTTTTGTCCCTACACCATCACCTGACAGCTTTACTGAGATGTGTGAACTACAGGATTTTTTCAGAAAGGTACGACTTAAGGCCTTCTTTCATGACAAAGTCACTCTTGAACAAGATGACACTGGTTTGCGTAATCCTTCTAGGTTCACCCCTAACAATAGTATGATTCCCCCGAGATTTTGGCATTTGAAGGTGCAGTTCTTAAGGAGTTGACTGACATTCCTAGAACTCCCTTTTTCCATAATCTATCAAATGCCGAAAAAGAGGCAGCCAAGAGACTAGCAGATGACCCTAATATCATCATTAAACAGGCTGATAAGGGTGGGGCCATTGTAATCCAATCCCTTACGGATTATGACAGAGAATGTAGACGCCAACTGGATAATACCAACCACTACACTCCTTTAACAGTGGACCCTACACCTAGATTGGCAGCTGAGATCGCCACCTTGGTTTTTGAGGCCGAGAGTAGTGGATGGATAACTAAGAAGGAAGCTGAGTTCCTTGTGACCAAGGACCCAAAAACACCTTACTTTTACACTCTCCCGAAGATTCACAAGAATAGTACACCAGTCCCAGGGAGACCAATAGTGTCAGGTATAGGGTCCTTGCTAGAGCCGCTTTCCAAATTTTGTGATTACTTTCTCCAGCCTTTGGTCAAGAAGATACCTTCCTTTGTGCAGGACACCACTGATGTCCTCCGCATCATTGACAGTATTGATGGTAGAGCTGGAGTGGACTTACTGGTCACCCTGGATGTAGAGGCGTTGTATACTAATATTCCACAACGTGCTACTTTGGAGGCGGTGGAGGGAAGCCTACTCCAAGAGGTCTGGTCTTCCCCTACACCCATTCCTTTCATCATGGACTGTGCCGCCTTAGCCTTGACTGAAAACTTTTTTGAGTATGAGACACTATTGTTCCATCAGACACAAGGTACTTCCATGGGGAGTACCTTTGCCCCGAGTGTGGCCTGTCTCTATATGGCCACTTTTGAAGAGAATGTCATTATGAATTCCAATAACCCTTACAGAGACAATCTGACATTTTGGAAAAGGTATATTGATGATATCCTTATTCTATGGAAAGGTGACATGACTACTTGTGAGGCATTTTGTATTTGGATTAATACAAAGAATGCCTTTTTGAAGTTCTCACATACTATATCCAGCTCTAGTATCCCCTTCTTGGACTTAAGGATATCACTCACCAATACTGGTTTGAGCACAACCTTATACAGGAAAGCGACAGACAGGAACAGTTTGCTCCTCTATGATAGTCATCACCCAAGAGCACTTAGGAATAATCTCCCTTTTGGACAATTCCTTCGTGCAAGGAGAAACTGTAGTACCCTGTCTGATTATAAAACAGAGGCTAAATTGTTACAACACAAATTGGGAGAGAGGGGTTACCCAGCTCAGCAGGTTAATAACTCTTACAAAAGAGCAATGAATAATCCGCGAGAGGCACTACTCCAGGTCTCGACAAAAGAACCGACTGAGATACTTACCTGCGTTACCTCATTCACTCATAATTCCCCCTGATCAAAAAAACAATTAAGAAACACTGGGGTATAGTTAACACGGGTGATTTGAGTCTCCCCCACCGAGATTTGCCTTCAAACGCACTTCCAACCTTAAGGACATTCTTGTTCATACCCGGCCCAGGACTAGGGAATTAGGTGTCCAACGGACCTTGTGGGATTTACCACCAGTTATAGGACACTATCCCTGCGGGACATGCTCAGTTTGTGATCAGACATCTGTTCATAAGGAGATAAAACTAACTGATAACTTCTTATGGAAACTTAAAAGACACACCAACTGCAACTCATCGAGATGTATTTACCTTATCACATGTCCTTGTGACAGAAAATATATAGGTATGACGATGAGGCAAGTTAAGATACGCATCACTGAACACAAGAGCAATGTGAGGTGCATGAAAACTACTACAAAACTGTATACACATTTTAGGGACCTTAATCACAAGGTAGACACCCTCAAATGGATGGTACTCGAATCACACCCCAAGATCAGTCACCAAGCATTATTTAGACTTGAACAGAGATGGGTGTACCGGTTGTCTACTGACACATGCGGCCTCAATGACAATATACCCTGGGCCGCCCTGAAAAATGGATAGCGGGCTTCGTTAAGGAATACTGCTAGGTTTCATCATTGCATCCTTACTTACTTTTCTATTCCCTTTGTGTCCAATGTGTCCAGTGAATTCTTTGTACTTTATTCACTAGCCCCCCGCACTCTGCGGGGTGAGTAACCTGACCTTAATAGGATGGTTTTGTTTTACTCTCTCTACATATACATATAGTTTTTACATTAATTTGTCTGCTGCCCCTTCCCTCTATTCGCACTCAACCTTTTAACCTTTTTCCGTTTTTTATGGAATTGGTATGGTGTTGCTTTATAGTGGAAATGCTATGTGTCTGGTGATGCGTGCATGAGTCCGCTAGTCATGGAGGAGGAGGGAGGGGGATTACCCCTACGTGTACTCATGCAACTATGCCTTTTGCCTGAACTGGCTTGTCCTTTTGCGTATCTTGTGTGTCCCCATATTGCCTCTACTTTGATATCAATGCCCTTTACAAGATGGCCGCCACGCTTTCAGGGCTGCAGCTCTGAGTACTTGGGTCCGACGTCGTGTTCACCACGTGACTTGACGCCACGCCACGTAGAATCGCACCAGCTGCCCCGGCTTTCTGACCAGCCTAGCGGTCTTTAAAACTCCTGTGTAGCCGTTATGCACCGCTCTGGTTCCTCAGTCTGGCGCAGGGGTAGATTTTCCGGCTTGTGTCCACAATAGGACAGGTGAGTGAGCCTTTTGACTGTGAAGGCCCAGTACCCTAAGCGGGCTTTGATCTGGCTTGTCTATATTCCTTAAAAGGTTCCCCCATGGATTTGTGCGCCTGGCACCCACCTTGCACTACGGGTTGGGACAGTGGGTCCGACCTGTCAACTGTGGGACGTGGACGGGTGTGTTTCTCTGGGGGGTCCTGACAGAGCGGACTCTCTCTGTTCGTCGCGCCCACCCTCACCGCCCGTTTCATGACTCCGTGTCGTGCTGGTTGAAACTTACGGACTCACGTTGTTAGAATCTTGGTGGAAGCGAGGTTGCCGGCCCGCCGGTCTGTGGAGTGGGCTCCGTCGCTGTGTCTCTCCCCTTTTCATGATTGCTCCATTTCCCCTTATTTAGGACACCAACCATTACGGTGTCATGGACTGAGGGTATCACAGGAGCTAGCGCCATCACCTAGATAGGTGAGACAGTACAATTTGCACTTGCTTGAATTCCTTTTTTATTACGTCATTCTTCCAGTCACGATGTATATTTGTATATTTGAATTTTAAAGAAATATTTTCCTTGTTCACTAATGATGATTTCACATTATTTTCTCTGCACTTATTTGATGGATTACTTGGTCTGGGGATCTAGGGATGACCTTGCTCTGTTTCCTACAGAGTATCATTTTTAAATTTCTTTGCTTTTGTCATCCTTATTTAGGCTACAACTAGATCTGACGGGACTGCGTGCCCGCAAATAGGAACAGTGGTACGTAGGAACTCCTCCACCGCACCACATCGTGTAGATAGTTTTCTATAGGTCCTGAAGAAATGCATAGCATCATAGTTTGATCATATTGCGTGAAACATGTCGACCATTTGTGAGAGTCGAGCTTTGCTCTTCTGGTAAATTCAGCCAGTGATCAGCCGCTCCACTATATTTTTTAGTAAGGTGGATAACCAGCCTATTAAACTCCCCTTTTTGGATTATCCAACCTTTTTTAACCACTTATTTTGCATCTACACTCACTTCTAGGGCCCTCACACCCACGGCACCATACGGCAGGAACAGAAGATCTCCGTTAAAGAGCCCCTTTATGGGTGCCCGTCGGGTATTGCACCGCCGACCCGACGAGGAGCAAGTCCATATGATGAAGCATGACACCTAGCTTGCTGGGTGTGTGAGGACTCTAGTTCCACTTAGGAGGACTTCCCTCCTTTTACCTCCCCCTTACTTTGCTTTTCCATCTCTCTGGGGAACAGCGTACCCTTCTTAGTTTACAGTATCTGGGCATGTACGCTGGACTCCGTAAAACAGCCCCCTTAGTCCCTCTTTTTGTTTGACATGTACCTGCACGGGTTACCCCCGTGGGACTTCTGATTAGGTTACCAACCACGGTATACTTATACCGGTTGGCCCATTAGCTTCTGCACTATACCACGTCCTTAATTTATGGGTGGATAGTTGGTTTTCCCCCTTTACAATGGAGGATACCCCTGGCCTTAGTTTCGATGAGGAAGCTATCGCTGACATTTTAAGAACAGCACCCTCCCTTTTAGGCTCTGGAGGGGCTGTGGCCTCTGGGTCACTATCTGATGACTGGACAGCGATTACGCTTTTGAAAAAGGAATGGCTCAAGATTACATTACACGGAGCCTTAATGACCGAATATTTACGGGCGAATATTGCGCCCCATGGCCTCATAGTTAACATCTTACCTAGAATCTTTCTAGAGGATGGGCCTTTTAAGAAGGATTGGTGCCAAGTATCATGGAAGTGTACTAAAGATCTACTGGTCTTAATTATTAACACAGCTAAAAGATTGGCTGATGCCCTCCTTGTAAGAATACAAACGGCGGAAGCTACCTTGAAATCATCCACTCCTAAAACTGCTTTTTCATCTAAACTTATGGAGATCAATAATGAAATCGCAGAGAACAGAGAGTACCTATTAAAACAGAAGGTAGCGAAATTGCAAAAAGATGTAGCCAAGTTTGACAAGGAAAAGGTTTATCCTTACCTCAAAGATGGCTATACCACATCTAAGAATAGTTACTCTTCTGATGATAGTTCTGACAATGGCAGTAGAAGGGGATCATCCAACAGTGACTCCAGCACGGGGAGTACTGGGAGTTGGGGCAACTACAACCAACGCCGTCCCAACTTCCAACCATACCCCAACTATGACAATGGGCCTATCTTTCATGGTCCTGCTCCTCCACCTTGGCAATATCCTATGTACCCTCCAGGCCCTCCACAGTACTTTCCAATGAACAACCCCCTTTTTTAGGCAGAGGTTGGGGCAAAGGAAGAGGGCGAAGAAAAGGAGGACAGAAGGGAGTACAATGGCAGGACCAGACCCCTCCTGCGGTCGAGACAAGGAGCATGAGCAGGGGGAGGAGGGTCTAGTAGTTAATCTCTCAACTAGACCCCTAACTATTACTGAAAAGGCTGTCTTAGAGAAAGGCTTGGGTTTTGTCCCTACACCATCACCTGACAGCTTTACTGAGATGTGTGAACTACAGGATTTTTTCAGAAAGGTACGACTTAAGGCCTTCTTTCATGACAAAGTCACTCTTGAACAAGATGACACTGGTTTGCGTAATCCTTCTAGGTTCACCCCTAACAATAGTATGATTCCCCCGAGATTTTGGCATTTGAAGGTGCAGTTCTTAAGGAGTTGACTGACATTCCTAGAACTCCCTTTTTCCATAATCTATCAAATGCCGAAAAAGAGGCAGCCAAGAGACTAGCAGATGACCCTAATATCATCATTAAACAGGCTGATAAGGGTGGGGCCATTGTAATCCAATCCCTTACGGATTATGACAGAGAATGTAGACGCCAACTGGATAATACCAACCACTACACTCCTTTAACAGTGGACCCTACACCTAGATTGGCAGCTGAGATCGCCACCTTGGTTTTTGAGGCCGAGAGTAGTGGATGGATAACTAAGAAGGAAGCTGAGTTCCTTGTGACCAAGGACCCAAAAACACCTTACTTTTACACTCTCCCGAAGATTCACAAGAATAGTACACCAGTCCCAGGGAGACCAATAGTGTCAGGTATAGGGTCCTTGCTAGAGCCGCTTTCCAAATTTTGTGATTACTTTCTCCAGCCTTTGGTCAAGAAGATACCTTCCTTTGTGCAGGACACCACTGATGTCCTCCGCATCATTGACAGTATTGATGGTAGAGCTGGAGTGGACTTACTGGTCACCCTGGATGTAGAGGCGTTGTATACTAATATTCCACAACGTGCTACTTTGGAGGCGGTGGAGGGAAGCCTACTCCAAGAGGTCTGGTCTTCCCCTACACCCATTCCTTTCATCATGGACTGTGCCGCCTTAGCCTTGACTGAAAACTTTTTTGAGTATGAGACACTATTGTTCCATCAGACACAAGGTACTTCCATGGGGAGTACCTTTGCCCCGAGTGTGGCCTGTCTCTATATGGCCACTTTTGAAGAGAATGTCATTATGAATTCCAATAACCCTTACAGAGACAATCTGACATTTTGGAAAAGGTATATTGATGATATCCTTATTCTATGGAAAGGTGACATGACTACTTGTGAGGCATTTTGTATTTGGATTAATACAAAGAATGCCTTTTGAAGTTCTCACATACTATATCCAGCTCTAGTATCCCCTTCTTGGACTTAAGGATATCACTCACCAATACTGGTTTGAGCACAACCTTATACAGGAAAGCGACAGACAGGAACAGTTTGCTCCTCTATGATAGTCATCACCCAAGAGCACTTAGGAATAATCTCCCTTTTGGACAATTCCTTCGTGCAAGGAGAAACTGTAGTACCCTGTCTGATTATAAAACAGAGGCTAAATTGTTACAACACAAATTGGGAGAGAGGGGTTACCCAGCTCAGCAGGTTAATAACTCTTACAAAAGAGCAATGAATAATCCGCGAGAGGCACTACTCCAGGTCTCGACAAAAGAACCGACTGAGATACTTACCTGCGTTACCTCATTCACTCATAATTCCCCCTGATCAAAAAAACAATTAAGAAACACTGGGGTATAGTTAACACGGGTGATTTGAGTCTCCCCCCACCGAGATTTGCCTTCAAACGCACTTCCAACCTTAAGGACATTCTTGTTCATACCCGGCCCAGGACTAGGGAATTAGGTGTCCAACGGACCTTGTGGGATTTACCACCAGTTATAGGACACTATCCCTGCGGGACATGCTCAGTTTGTGATCAGACATCTGTTCATAAGGAGATAAAACTAACTGATAACTTCTTATGGAAACTTAAAAGACACACCAACTGCAACTCATCGAGATGTATTTACCTTATCACATGTCCTTGTGACAGAAAATATATAGGTATGACGATGAGGCAAGTTAAGATACGCATCACTGAACACAAGAGCAATGTGAGGTGCATGAAAACTACTACAAAACTGTATACACATTTTAGGGACCTTAATCACAAGGTAGACACCCTCAAATGGATGGTACTCGAATCACACCCCAAGATCAGTCACCAAGCATTATTTAGACTTGAACAGAGATGGGTGTACCGGTTGTCTACTGACACATGCGGCCTCAATGACAATATACCCTGGGCCGCCCTGAAAAATGGATAGCGGGCTTCGTTAAGGAATACTGCTAGGTTTCATCATTGCATCCTTACTTACTTTTCTATTCCCTTTGTGTCCAATGTGTCCAGTGAATTCTTTGTACTTTATTCACTAGCCCCCCGCACTCTGCGGGGTGAGTAACCTGACCTTAATAGGATGGTTTTGTTTTACTCTCTCTACATATACATATAGTTTTTACATTAATTTGTCTGCTGCCCCTTCCCTCTATTCGCACTCAACCTTTTAACCTTTTTCCGTTTTTATGGAATTGGTATGGTGTTGCTTTATAGTGGAAATGCTATGTGTCTGGTGATGCGTGCATGAGTCCGCTAGTCATGGAGGAGGAGGGAGGGGGATTACCCCTACGTGTACTCATGCAACTATGCCTTTTGCCTGAACTGGCTTGTCCTTTTGCGTATCTTGTGTGTCCCCATATTGCCTCTACTTTGATATCAATGCCCTTTACAAGATGGCCGCCACGCTTTCAGGGCTGCAGCTCTGAGTACTTGGGTCCGACGTCGTGTTCACCACGTGACTTGACGCCACGCCACGTAGAATCGCACCAGCTGCCCCGGCTTTCTGACCAGCCTAGCGGTCTTTAAAACTCCTGTGTAGCCGTTATGCACCGCTCTGGTTCCTCAGTCTGGCGCAGGGGTAGATTTTCCGGCTTGTGTCCACAATAGGACAGGTGAGTGAGCCTTTTGACTGTGAAGGCCCAGTACCCTAAGCGGGCTTTGATCTGGCTTGTCTATATTCCTTAAAAGGTTCCCCCATGGATTTGTGCGCCTGGCACCCACCTTGCACTACGGGTTGGGACAGTGGGTCCGACCTGTCAACTGTGGGACGTGGACGGGTGTGTTTCTCTGGGGGGTCCTGACAGAGCGGACTCTCTCTGTTCGTCGCGCCCACCCTCACCGCCCGTTTCATGACTCCGTGTCGTGCTGGTTGAAACTTACGGACTCACGTTGTTAGAATCTTGGTGGAAGCGAGGTTGCCGGCCCGCCGGTCTGTGGAGTGGGCTCCGTCGCTGTGTCTCTCCCCTTTTCATGATTGCTCCATTTCCCCTTATTTAGGACACCAACCATTACGGTGTCATGGACTGAGGGTATCACAGGAGCTAGCGCCATCACCTAGATAGGTGAGACAGTACAATTTGCACTTGCTTGAATTCCTTTTTATTACGTCATTCTTCCAGTCACGATGTATATTTGTATATTTGAATTTTAAAGAAATATTTTCCTTGTTCACTAATGATGATTTCACATTATTTTCTCTGCACTTATTTGATGGATTACTTGGTCTGGGGATCTAGGGATGACCTTGCTCTGTTTCCTACAGAGTATCATTTTTAAATTTCTTTGCTTTTGTCATCCTTATTTAGGCTACAACTAGATCTGACGGGACTGCGTGCCCGCAAATAGGAACAGTGGTACGTAGGAACTCCTCCACCGCACCACATCGTGTAGATAGTTTTCTATAGGTCCTGAAGAAATGCATAGCATCATAGTTTGATCATATTGCGTGAAACATGTCGACCATTTGTGAGAGTCGAGCTTTGCTCTTCTGGTAAATTTAGCCAGTGATCAGCCGCTCCACTATATTTTTTAGTAAGGTGGATAACCAGCCTATTAAACTCCCCTTTTTGGATTATCCAACCTTTTTTAACCACTTATTTTGCATCTACACTCACTTCTAGGGCCCTCACACCCACGGCACCATACGGCAGGAACAGAAGATCTCCGTTAAAGAGCCCCTTTATGGGTGCCCGTCGGGTATTGCACCGCCGACCCGACGAGGAGCAAGTCCATATGATGAAGCATGACACCTAGCTTGCTGGGTGTGTGAGGACTCTAGTTCCACTTAGGAGGACTTCCCTCCTTTTACCTCCCCCTTACTTTGCTTTTCCATCTCTCTGGGGAACAGCGTACCCTTCTTAGTTTACAGTATCTGGGCATGTACGCTGGACTCCGTAAAACAGCCCCCTTAGTCCCTCTTTTTGTTTGACAGAACTATTGTTCTGCCCACGAGTGCTGGACACGCTAGAGGACGGATGATAGTGATTGGTGCCTGATGCTTTTGCACTCATCAGTGCAGGGCATCTTGAGCAAAGGATGCATCACTTTCTCTGCAGAGAAAGGCACATTCTTTTAGCATGGATGGAAACCAACATACATGGAAACTGGTGGCTATCTGAAGAAGGAATTTAAAATAAAGTGGCAGTTATTTCGACAGCCGCTAGGTAAATAATGATTTTTCTGTTATTCACCCTGGTGCTGTCTCAATAGTATAGATTCTGCCTTGTTTGACCAGCAGCTGTGCTAATAGACAGGAAACTTCACAGTTTCCTGGCTGCTAGTTAAATAGCAGCTGCATGCGTCAGAATGCTTGTGATGTGTTTGCATGATGTGACCTGTTTGCCTTCTGGGAAATGTAGTTCTTTCCTATATCGTCTTTATTACGGCCTGCATTTGTTCCCAAACATATACCCCTTCGTACCCTGCACATTTTCAATAAGTGTGCCTATATTAAAAAAAAGTGGAGTCAATTCCACCATAAGCAGAGCTTTACAGAGGAGGTGGTGCAGTGTGCTGCACCATCACGTTGTGCAGCACTACCTGGGGAGTCAAGTGATTGAAAGGAGAAGCACTGCTATTACTTTTTGTACCCTCTTACAAATCCCAGCAATATAATGTTAATAATATGAACATCCGTAATATTGGATGGGCTGATCCAAAACATTATTGGCTGCCCATAAAACCAATGTATCAAACAAGAACACTTAACAAAAGCAGTGGCTGAAGAGGGCTGACCTAAAGCTTCTTAATGTATTTTGCATGTTGCATCTTATGTTTAGTGTTTTGTGTTGTATGAAGAGGTTACATGAAGTCTTGACCAACAGCTAAAGCTGTCTGAAAAGAGACCTAACAAAATATCAGTAAAAGTAGAGGGATCAAACTTGCCATTATCACTGCATATAAGGTAGTGGATAAAAGTATACTATCAAATGTACAGGCACATTCCACAGGAGGGGTGGCACTTCATGGACCTAGGGTGAATGTTTGATTTATTTAGCATTCCATCCATCATTTCTTTATTGCCCTAAGTGCGCAGGGAATGCCCAGACATGGGTCCCGTGCTCACTATGCCACTGGATTCAAGCTATCCTGGCTCATGAGTGCTGATACCCCGAAACCGGTCCCAAGATGCTTGTTTCTGGTCCAGGGAGGACCTGGCCTGGCAGTTCGGGTGGACTGCTCCCTAGGGTCAAGACTGATTTGCATATGGCCGGGTCCAAACTGGGGGGCGTGGTCAGCAAAAAATAATGGATTAAACCCAGATCTGTGACTGGGGGTGAATGTTTGATTTGTTCAGCATTCCGTCCATCATCGGTTCTTTTTAGGTCTCGCCTAGCGTTGCAGTGCATGCGCTGTTCGCTCTGCGAGACCTCTTGTAATCGAGGAGATTTCGGAAGTGGAGTGGAAGCTCCGCCCATCCTTTCGATTGGCCGGCATCATCCTTTATGGTAAACGCTGGCCTCCGATTGAAAGTGAGGCTTTTTGGTGACCGCCCTGTCTCCTTTAGGCTCCGCCCACCCGGACTCGATCTTGTACTGGCGGCGTTAGCCTGTCTCCTTTAATTACTGGGTAAGCACTTTTTGTTTCCCCTTCCCTCTGTCTCTCTCCCTGAGCAGATGGAGATCTGCAGAGAAACAGCTACTTGCGCCGCCTTTATGCACTACAGGCTTCTAATTACTTTCAACATGCTGTGCTTACTTAAAGCAGATTTTTAATCCCAATCCGACCCTGTCCATGCCCCTTTTACTTTCGCTCTCTCCTACCCCTCTTTGTCTCTTCTGCCCCCCACACCCTCTCTCCTCCCCGGACTCCCCCTGGCTCCAGTCCGAGCGCTGACAGGAAAATGAAACTGAAAGAGAAGGCGCGTCTCTCCTCCCTCTCCGGCTCTGCCCGCCTTGGGTTTCCCCTTCAGCCATCAAACGCTGCGAAGCCCAGGAGGCAGGAGCTGGTGAGCAGCGAGGTGCTGTAGATACCCTGGGACAGGAGCTGGTGAGCAGCGAGGCACTGTACATACCCCAGGGCAGGAGATGGTGAGCAGTGAGGGGCTGTAGATACCCCGGGGCAGGAGCGGGTGAGCAGTGAGGGGCTCTCTGCCCCAATTATTGTGCCCCCTACTGTTGTCACCTCTGCCCCCACTCGTCTCTGTCCATCCTGTGCTCCGATAGTGCTTCCACCCTGTCTACCCACAGTCTTCTGTCCTTTGTGCTCTCCCTCTCCACCCACGTTCACTTCTACCTCTCACTTTTCTGTGCTCTCTGCCCTATCCTGACTTCTGACAGTACTCTCGTGCTCTCTGCCCTATCCTGACTTCTGACAGTACTCTCGTGCTCTCTGCCCTATCCTAACTTCTTGCAGTGCCCTATCCTGACTTCTGACAGTACTCTCATGCTCTCTGTCCTATCCTGACTTCTGACAGTACTCTCATGCTCTCTGCCCTATCCTGACTTCTGACTGTACTCTCGTGCTCTCTGCCCTATCCTGGCTTCTGACTGTACTCTTGTGCTCTCTGCCCTATCCTGACTTCTGACTGTACTCTCGTGCTCTCTGCCCTATCCTGACTTCTGACTGTACTCTCGTGCTCTCTGCCCTATCCTGACATCTTGCAGTACTCTCGTGCTCTCTGCCCTATCCTGACTTCTGACAGTACTCTCGTGATCTCTGCCCTTCTGCTAGCTGCCCTTTATCCTTTGTCCACCCTCTGCTCCTTGCCTACTGTCACATTCACCCTCACGCCATCTGTCTCCTTCGATCTCTGCTGCTCCTTCTCTCTCTGCCCTCTGCTCACTGCCTGCTCCTCCCTGTTCTCCTTGTTTATTCTGCCCTCGGACTCTCTTGCATCTTCTCTCTCTGCTCACTGTCCCTGTCCTGTCTGCCCTCCCCCTGTCCTCCGTGCCTGTTCTACCCTTGGGGTCTCTTCCACCTCTCCTCTCTGCCTCCACCCTGTATACCCTCGGGGTTCACTGTGCGCTGTCCCTTCACCTGCTCTCTGCCTCTGCTCACTGTCCCTGTCCTGTCTGCCCTCCCCCTGTCCTCCATGCCTGTTCTACCCTTGGGGTCTGTTCCACCTCTCCTCTCTGCCCCATGGCTCTCAGCCTCCACCCTTTATACCCTCAGGGTTCACTGTGCACTGTCCCTTCACGTGCTCTCTGCCTCTGCTCACTGTCCCTGTCCTGTCTGCCCTCCCCCAGTCCTCCGTGCCTGTTCTACTGTTGTATTCCTCTTAGGGTGTCCATAAACGGGCTTTCCAGTATCATGTCCTTATATAGGCACAATTCGCCCTGCCCTTATATAGGCATAAAATCCCAGCCCTTATTTAGGCATTAAACCGTGAACTCCAAATACAGGCATGGTCTCCGACATCCGTCCACCCTAACGTCACAACGAGTTCATGAAGAACAGACCCTTAGGCTGCGGGAGTTTCCCTAGCCCAGGACTATTGATTTCTTCAAGGACTCATATATTATGCATGAACCATTATTCCTTAGGGGTTCATTCATGACGTCTTCCGCTGTCCGACTCACGTCAATGCTAACATTCTGAGGTAATTCTCAGGTATAAATATACCTTCCCTAGCCCCTGTAAATCAGAGGAGACCTCGACTTCAGAGGAGCCCGTTTCCCGGCCTGACGCACTGAGAAGACGCTGTCATCCCTGCACACAGAGAGTCCAGCTTCCAGTGATCTGACTTCCCTTGCGGGGTGTTGGAGTTCGAGTCTGGCAAGAGATTCCTACCTCTCTCATTCTTCAGGTATGGAGCTGACTAGAACCTAGAGGGACTCTTGGCATACTTGGCATACTAGGCATACTAGGCTTAACATACTCTTAGTATACCATAGTAAGGAATACTTCACCTACTTCATACCTCTCCCTACACCTAGGTTAGGTTAGGTACATTGGGGTAGAACAAGATTAGAAACGCATCGTATGAGTACTCGCATTTTTAGTCTGTGTCATTTATGTAAATACATATATGCTAAAAAGATAATGCTATCGCAGTATTATTTATTTCTACTGCTCACACTGTACATTATTTATCTCGCATACTGTCTTTTGATCGTAACAGCACATTTTACTTACACCAGAAACAAGACTGTTCAATAAATCTTTTATTGAAACGCCCGTCTATTCTTTCTGTGTAACTTTGAGGAAAACTAAGCATGCACGATTGAGCTGAGTGAAATAGTTATCTATTGTTTCCACGACTCTGGGACACGTTCTGATTCTAAAGGGAAACAAAGTGGTCATGTTTTGCGGCTGCCAGAAACTACTCCTTCTTGTCGTCAAGAAGTTTCTAGTGGCCTCTGAGCTAGCTGGCACAAGTAATTAAGTTTAATATACTCGATAGGGACATACCGACCTCAGTCCTATGTCAAACCTATAGGGTATATTATTCCAATGCGCAGAGCCTATTAGGGAAATAGGAGCTACACTACATGGCGCCCAACGGTTTGGTAAGGCGGTAATTCAACATTAGATACTGAGTAACTCAGCCGTGCTTTTCTCTCAGAGACCCCTACCCATATACTCCAAAAGACGTCTGGAGTGGGAAGGGTTAAGTATCCACCACGGCTACATAGGGCAGTACCCTATATATTAGCTGTTTGGTTTGCTCAACGTTGAAGGATACAGTGTTCCAAAATATTGTGCACCTTATCTTTGTTTCCTTGAAACTTGTTCTACATTTTTCAAAAACAAAATGACTGAAACCGGAAACGGTGGAGCTGCGGCTGATCCAGCCCAAGCAGCAGTTTTTAACATTACAGGTTTAAATGAAGCCGAGGAGGACATCACTCCAAACTTAAGAAGAGCCATCACTCTAAAACTCATAAAACACGGCCTACCACCAAGAGGAGGTAGAGCAGTTTTCGTGATAGAGGCACACGAATCCTTTCAGACAGAGGTATTCTATTCATGGGTAATATTTCCTGAATCCAATCCAGTAACACACATGTTTCACTTCTACAAAGAAGATGATCCACCAGAGGAATACAGACCTTTCGAGAATATAGAAATTCCATTAACATACCAAGAGCACCAGCTCTGGTTTAAAGGCGCCCTAAAACATCACAGAAACATTACCAGGCTCGGTCCACTGGGTAGACCAGGAGCAACATGGCCGATTCTAGCCGGCTATACACCTCATCCTGAACTGGATATAATGTCAGATGAGGAATTACTTACTCAACTCACAGAGTTAATAAAAATCTACAGACAATTGGTCCAATATGTCATGCGGACTTTCACAGTCCAATCACCATTAACACTTCCAAATCAAACTCCTCACCAGGGGAATACACTAAAAATTACACCACAGACTCTATACGCAGTCATGGGTAAAATGCCCACAAAACGTGAGCAAATTCCATTTTGGATAGCTCAAAAAATTACTCAAATCGAAGCAGTATTTCCAAATACTAGCCCGTATGAGAAACACAGAATACTGACAATCAGTTTACCGATGGGGATCACACAACAACTGGAAGACTGCACCACTTGGGGCTCAGTCTTTGCTGCCATCTATACTAAAACACATGGCATTCCGTCAATTGCGGTAAGACCAGATGTCCTGAAACAAATTCAAAATGAATACGGGGCAGAGCCTGCTCTGAATTTAGGTATGAAATTACTGAAAAATTTCGACCAGGTCTCAACAATAATATTATCTAATATTAAAGGGGAGGCAGCAGCAGTGGCGATCCGCCAGAAGTTAAGGGAATTTGATGTTACAGAACATCAAACTGAGCTACCCAGAATAATAGAACAATCTTATACAGAATTAGGCAGAGATAGTTTGGGTGGAAGACCAGTGAAGCCGAAGCTATCTGAAAGTCCTGAGAAGGACTCAATTAAACAAACTCCTACATCTTCTAAAAAGAAATGGGAGACTAATAAACAAAATTCAAACGAGAAACGTTCTCAATCCCGAGGTAGGTCTCCTCAAAGGAGCCCTCTGAAAGGAGGTATAACCTCAGGAATAGGGATAATTTGAGAAAGCCTGACAGGTATCAAGATACTGATACACGTTCCTCTCGTCCCTTTCAGATCTCATCACAGACTTCGGAAAGAAGAGGACGATCGGAACATAGAGAAGAACGCGTGAAATCGAAAGACGAGAAACACGCTCCAAAAACTAAAACAAAACCTCAATTCTCCAAAAAGAAAGTAGCAGGTCTAAAGATCAGACATGCCGAGAATACTGAGAACACAACTCAAGAACGGAGAATGGGCTCAGACAATGCTGGACAGTGCAGCAGAAGTCACAATAGCTCGCCAGAACCTGAAGGAACTTCTGGAGATAGTGGACTTGAATGAGTACATTACGGTAGAGACTGTGGACACCAGAGTTAGTACTCCACAAAAGTTATATGAAATAACGCTCCGGATGGAGGGAGACAAACCTAGACAGGTGAAAGCACTTTTTTGGGAGAGACTATCAAGGGGCTATGACATACTTCTAGCAGAAAAGGACTGGCCACCAACTTTGTCAGGGAGTGCCCATACGGCGAGGACATTATTATGCCTGCCTTCTCCAACCAAATTCCAATTTACCTAAAATATACATATGCCAGGAAATGGGCAGTGGCCCAGGCCCCAGCATTATATAAAAATCATGTAGGATGGGATGAGGACTCACCTCACCATAAAATACATCTGAAACATGAACCAACTGCACAAAGGCAGTATCCAATAAAGCAAGAAGCTAAAAAACAGGTCAGGGAGATCTTAGATCAACTTGAATATCAAGGGGTGATTGAAACATGCACCTCGTCAATGAACAATCCTTTGTTTCCTGTCTCCAAACCAGACAATACATATCGTCTAGTTTTGGATTACTGACACTTAAACACTTGTTCTAAAACTTTTGCAGTGCAAAATGCACATAGCACAGCATTAATGAATAACATTGTGCGTAAAAAATATAAAACTACATTAGACATCTCAAATGGTTTCTTTTGTCAAAACATAGCACCTGAAAGCAGGTACTTAGCAGCATTCTCTATAATGGGGACCCAGGGTCACTTTTGTTGACTCCCACAAGGGTTCAAGAACAGCCCAGGTTTATTCTCAGCGAGGGTAACGGAGTTACTACAAATTTATGACAATGAGGCATTGTCCTATGTTGATGACATCTATCTGACAGACGATGACCTGGACAAACACTTGAACAGGGTGAGCACCATTATACTGGGCTTCGCCTCTGAGGGCTACAAGTTCAACTTTAAAAAGTCCCGAATTGCCCATCTCAATGTCCTATTTTTAGGATATGAGCTTTCAAGTGAAGGCAAGAGCTTGGCAGCTAACTTTTTAGAAAAGTGTGCGCTGCGCCAACCTCCAAAAACGCAAAAAAACTTACAGTCCATCCTGGGTTTCCTAAATTTTGGAAGAACATACCTGCTCGCAGGCAGGTCGCTCCCCACGCTGCTGCACGGCTCTGCCTGCTTTGTTTTTGCCTAATCCTGTACTTCCCCTGTGCCTAACTTGCTTTCTTGCCCAGACTTGTTTTTTTCCCCCTGTGCCTAACTTGCTTTCTTGCCCAGACTTGTTTTTATTCCCCTGTGCCTAACTTGCTTTCTTGCCCAGACTTGTTTATATCCCCCTGTGCCTAACTTGCTTTCTTGCCCAGACTTGTTTTTATTCCCCTGTGCCTAACTTGCTTTCTTGCCCTGACTTGTTTTTATCCCCCTGTGCCTAACTTGCTTTCTTGCCCAGACTTGTTTTTATTCCTCTGTGCGTATACTTGTTTTCTTGCCTAAACTTGTTTTTCCTTCCCGCGCCCAGTTCTCCCGCGGCCCCCGCCCGTTTTTCCTGCCGCTGCGTCCCTGCGGCCCCGCCCCCCTGCAATCCCATTCGCCGTCCCGCTCCCGCCTCCCAGCTGCTCCTCCCTCCCACATCCCCTCATATGGAGGCCGCGCAGCGGCCGCACAGCGGCCGCGCGCAGCAGGCACGCCGCTGGCGCGCCAAAGGCGCGCCTAAGGCAAGCCTGTCTGTGCCCGTCCGTGCCTGGACCGCGCCCAGCGCCAGGACCCCTGGACCCTGCGAATGCCACGATGTCCGACACCGCTACGATGCCAGATCCCTCCACGCACTCAACACCGGACACCTGCTTCCTGGCCGCCCCGAAGCGCACCCACGGAGCTTTCACCTGCCGGAACTGCAGCTTCACAAGCATCCGCCCCACCATGCCGCCGACCAGGAAAGAACCCAACCACCTCAGATGCATCCTTCTCAACACCCGCTCCGCCCGCAAACACGCCGTTGAACTCTGGGACCTACTCGACTCAACCTCCCCAGACGTCGCCTTCCTGACGGAGACCTGGCTGAACCCCGCCTCGGCACCCAACATAGCCATAGCCGTCCTGGAAGGCTACAAGATCACCCGCAGGGACCACACCAACGGAGCAGGAGGAGGAATCGCCATCGTCCATAGGGACACTCTCAGAGTCTCGACCAACACCGACGACACCCTCAGCACCGCCGAACACCTGCACTTACAGATCCACACCGATCCCAACACCACCCTCAGAGGAACCCTCATCTACAGACCCCCCGGACCCCGATCACAGTTCAGCGACTCCATCGCCGACTTCGTCAGCACACACACCCTCGCCTCCACGGACTACACCTCGGGGACCTGAACTTCCACCTCGAGAACAACAACGACACCAACTCCACCACCCTGATCGACAACCTAGCCAACCTTGGACTCAGACAACTCATCACAACACCCACCCACTCCGCCGGTAACACGCTTGACCCCATCTTCTCCGCAAGCCCCCACGTCTCCTTCAACCACACCACAGAACTCCACTGGACTGACCATCGCTGCATCCACTTCACCTTCAAGAAACCCACCACGCCCCGCCACTGCTGGAGCAAAGTCACTGAAGACCAGCTAACCACCACCCTCGCCCAGAGCCCACCCGCCGACCCCACTGACCCCGACACCGCCGCCCGCAACCTCAGACAGTGGATCAACGACTGCGCCAACACCCTCGCCCCGATCAAGAAACCCTCCAACAGTCACACCAACAAGAAAGCCAGCTGGTTCACTGAAGACCTCCGGGCCTCCAAGCAAACCTGCCGAAAGCTGGAGAAGATCTGGCTCCGTGAACGAACACCAGACAGCCACGCAGCCCACAAGAACGCCACCCGCAGACACCATCACCTCATCAGATCCGCCAAAAGGGCCTCCTTCAAAGACCGCCTAGACAACAACGCGCACAACAGCAAAGAGCTCTTCAACATCGTGAAGGAACTCTCCAACCCCAGCTCCAACACCAACGACGTCCCACCCTCGCAAGACCTGTGCGACTCGCTGGCCACCTTCTTCCACCGCAAGATCGCAGACATCCACGACAGCTTCAATGCCATGACCGCCCCGACAACCACTGAGACCTCCACCCCCACGACCACCATCCGCACCAACCGCCTGCTCTCCTGGACCAACATCAACGACGACGACACCATCAAGATCATGAACACCATCCACTCCGGATCTCCGTCAGACCCATGCCCACACCACATCTTCAACAAAGCCAGCACAGCCATCGCACCCCATCTCCGGAAAGTCATCAACACCTCCTTCGAGACAGCAACCTTCCCGGAGAGCTGGAAGCACGCCGAGATCAACGCCTTACTCAAGAAACCCAAGGCGGACCCCAATGACCTCAAGAACTTCCGGCCCATCTCCCTGCTCCCGTTCCCGGCAAAGGTCATCGAGAAGACCGTCAACAAACAACTGACCCGCTACCTCGAGGAGAACAACATCCTGGACCCTTCCCAGTCCGGGTTCCGCAGCAACCACAGCACCGAGACTGCCCTCATCGCCGCCACCGATGACATCAAGTCCCTGCTGGACAACGGAGAAACGGTGGCCCTCATCCTCCTGGACCTGTCAGCCGCCTTCGATACGGTCTGCCACCACACACTACGAACACGCCTCCACAACGCCGGGATCCAAGAGAAGGCCCTGGACTGGACCACCTCCTTCCTCTCCGGCAGAACACAGAGCGTCCGCCTTCCCCCCTTCCGCTCCGAAGCCACCGAGATCATCTGCGGCGTACCCCAGGGCTCTTCCCTCAGCCCAACTCTGTTTAACATCTACATGGCACCGCTCGCCCACGTCGCCCGTCGGCACGACCTCAACATCATCTCCTACGCCGATGACACCCAGCTGATCCTCTCCCTCACCAAGGACCCCCACACCGCCAAAACCAACCTTCACGAAGGAATGAAGGCCGTCGCTGATTAGATGAGGAACAGCCGACTGAAGCAGAACTCCGACAAGACGGAGGTCCTCATCCTCGGATCCACCCCTTCGGCCTGGGACGACTCCTGGTGGCCGACCGCACTGGGAACCGCCCCAACACCCACCGACCACGCATGCAACCTAGGGGTCATCCTCGACTCCACCCTCTCCATGACTAAACAGGTCAACTCCGTCTCCTCTGCCTGTTTCAACACCCTCCGCATGCTCCGCAGGATCTACAAGTGGATCCCCACTGAAACGAGAAGAACGGTCACCCAGGCCCTCGTCAGCAGCAGGTTGGACTACGGAAACGCCCTCTACGCAGGAGCCTCGGCCAAACTCCTGAGACGGCTCCAACGCATCCAGAACGCCTCTGCACGCCTGATCCTCGACATCCCTCGCCGCAGCCACATCACACCCCACCTGAGAGACCTGCACTGGCTCCCGGTCAACAAGAGGATAACCTTCAAACTCCTCACCCACGCACACAAGGCACTCCAAAACACCGGACCAACGTACCTCAACAGACGACTCAGCTTCTACACCCCCACCCGCCAGCTCCGCTCCGCCGACCTCGCCCTCGCCACTGTCCCCCGCTTCCGAAGAGCGACCTCCAGTGGCAGATCGTTCTCCCACCTCACCGCCAAGACCTGGAACACCCTCCCCATCCACCTACGGCAGACCCAAGACCTGCTGACCTTCAGAAAACTCCTCAAGACCTGGCTTTTCGAGCAGTTGCAGCATTCCCCAACCCAGCGCCTTGAGACCCTCACGGGTGAGTAGTGCGCTTTACAAATGATATCATTGATTGATTGATTCTAAATTACGCAGAAAGGGTTAAACCTCTCTATGCATTAATCAAACCTGATTTTTCAATCAAAAATTGGACACAAGAACACACAGAAATCTTGCGTTCACTCCAGGCTAACATGTTAGCAACAAATCACTTACAAACACGCTTAAGTCAATGAAATTTGGTGATCCGAATAATTTCGGGTCAATGCGGATTCACCTACTTAACCTTCAATGAGGGTGAGAAAATACCAATCGCATACAAATCTCATTTGTACACACAAGCGGAAATGCGCTTCAGTTCAACTGAAAAAATTCTAACAGCAGTTCAAACCGCTGTAGCAAAAGAAAGAGCCTTAGCCCAAGGGAAACGCATTATTGTCGTAACCCCGGTACCAGCTTTAGAAGCGGTCACAAAAGCAAGCATTCCAAATGCTAAAGCATTACATCCAAGATGGATACAATGGGTTAATTCTCTTGCTGCAACAGATGTTGAATATGTTTTTGATCCAGATTTAAAAACTCAAGCATTCCTGCAATATGAACAAGAATGTCCTCTGCCCACTGAGATTCTGCCTCTTGATCAGTACGAATTCATAATTTACACTGACGGATCCGCACAGCCCGCAACAGGGAGTAAGCAAGCTTACAGTGCAGCATGTGCTATCGTTAAAGGTCGCATGCGAAATGGCATCTTCAGACCTATGGTCACAAAAACTCAATCTCTAGGAGATTGTACAGCTCAGCGAGCTGAACTACAAGCATTCAAACTGGCACTTGAAAGTACAGATCGAGAATTCCCCACACTAATAGTGTGCGATTCCTTTTAATGTGTTCAGTCGTATAATGACTATATACAAAACTGGCTTGAAAATGGTTTCAAAGATGCGAAAGGTGGCACAATAAAGCATAAAATGCTTTGGGAACAAGTAGTTCAGTTGAAAAACGAACTACCAAAGGCTCACATGATCCACACACTGAGTCATCAACGTGATGGCGTTCATGTTGCAGGGAATTCATTGGCTGACGAAGCCGCAAAGGGGGCTGTTCAGACGGCTTCCGTTGCTGCGATCACTCGTTCAAAAACAAAAATAGACGGTGAGATAATGTTGGCTGTCAATGCTTCAAGCAAGGGCAGCAGTGCAGCGTTGCCAAAAAAGTTTCCACTCAAGTACTCTTATGTAATTGATGAGAACAACGTTCCTTTTGCTCGAATCCCTGGAGTGGGGGATAGGGTAATTCCAAACAAGGAACGCAGATTAGGACTAATCCTAGCAGCACACTAAGGGATAGCTTCTGCCCATGCAGGTGTTTCTGCGATAGTATCTTTACTCAAGCAAAGATATTGGTGGCCTGGCATTCAGAAACAAACTAAAAACTATGTTTTAGAATGTGATATTTGCCAACAGATGAAAGTCTCAACAGTGAAACGTCCTGCGCAGACACCCCTGTTATTTCAGACAAACCATTATCTTGTGTTTACCTGGACCACTGCGGTCCCTTGCAAAGGGAGGGTAACTATAAATATATCATGGTTGCAGTGGATTCATGCTCTAGGTTCCTATGGATATGGCATCAGCGCTCGGCTGATGCTCGAACTGTTATAAAAGATTTGCGAGTCTTTATCGGCACATACGCAATAGGCACGCTACATTCTGACCAGGGTCCTGCGTTTAGCTCTCGGGCTTACAAAAAAGCCATGGCCAGTGATGCAGCGCGTACAATAAAAACTATTCTCCTCCTAGGTTACTTATAGGTCATCCAGGGGCAAACTATATTTCTCATATCCACATGACGATGGGGCCCATAAACATCGCCTAACACACACACACTCCTGGATTTCCTTTTACACCTTTATGAAATTCTGTACTCCTAGGAGAAGCATGAGAACTAAATGGAGAACACCATTTTGTGTACCGCTGGAAGAGCAAGGATATCTATTTACCTTAATTTGTCACTTTCTTTTAGTTATTTCTTAAGATATTCCTGCTCATTGTTTTGTCGATGAATCATTCATTTAAGAAATTAGTTTATAGTGATTAAGACCAGCTGAATCACAATCAACCAATTACTCATGTCACAATCATTTAAGAAAATAACCACTGAGTCATTTTGGGTTTAAAGAATCTTAAATTTTATATAATTTTAAAAGCATGGAAAGAATGTAATACTTTATTCAATTATTCATTTTTAAATTCACAATTTTATTAAGCATAATCAATTTATTGCAGAAAGGAAATTTTGTCATGAAGCCAAAACCCTAATTACCTGCCTAGCTTCCTAATTTAGCCTAATGATTTCTAACCTAAGTTAGGAATTTGAAAATAGCCTGATTCTCATACTCAACTGTAAAATAAAGACAGCAACAGCAACTTCAGCTCGTCAGCATCAGCTACCTGCAACCCGTCTCTTCTACTGCAACCACGACTCTCGAACTGCCTGGAACTCTGACTGGAACTCCCTGGAACTGACCCCCTCCCACTAAGAGTAGGCCCTCTTATACCCTAATTCTAATTTTGCTAACTAACTGTTGCAACATTAATATCACGCTTTTCTTTCATTGGTCCATGCATGTCAGCTTATTCATTCTTTAATCAAGTTCTCTTGGATTCAAGGGTCCTTGGATCATTTCCTTTCCCATACGCTTAAACATTTCCATCCGATTCGATCAGTCCATTTGTATCTTCTTTTGACACATTCAAGAACTCCGCAGTCATTGTCCTTTCTCTTGGGCTCCTTTCCCACGGACTCTCTCCTGATCATCACGGCACACTATCAGTTCAATTAGGTCACACCAGCCTTGACCATTTCTTGCATCCTAGCCTTTCAGAGACATCACGAGGTTCCAGATTTCTTCAATCTCATCCCGTACCACGTGTCCCCTTGCGCCTGCGCACATCTTCCCACTGGCGGCCATTTTATATCGCCACTCGGTTCTACTTTAGAAGCACTAATTTGAGGCAAATAAAACATAATTAAAATAGAGAAAAATATCCCTTTCGTTTCCCTCCCGTCTACGTACCCCAATTAGTTGTTACCTAGCAGAAAGCAACATTTAAGCCGTTCCTTACTTACCATCACTATTTGTTTTTGCAACGACACGTTTTATTTCTATGAAGCACAATAACATGCATTTATTTTATTTAGTACGCTTTTTATTCTTACATTATGATTAGACACACGGACATTCATTAATAGATTATTTAGCACATACATTTGCATATTACCGTTCCCACATATACAATGTTGATTAATACATTTAAACGAACATTTTTAATTAATTAATCATATAATTTGTTAGGGGTTAAATTTTTTATTTTCCTTGCTCCATCAACTCCCCCTTTGGTGATTTTTAAATCACCACATAAAACCCAAGTCATACTTCTTTTCAGGCAGCATGTCTTTCATCCTTTACTTTCTGTTATTCATATCTCTGTCTCTTCTTCATCTTGCCTTTTAGTCTCTTTATACATGCTTTCTTTCATTTTCTCCAACTCAATTTCACCCATTTCTCTCTCTCTTTCTCTCATTATTCTGTTATTTCTTCTTATCTTATTCTGTCTTACTTTTCTCTTTATACATGTTATTACTATTTTCAATATCATTGCTAACAATATCACTATAGTTGCTATTATTATAACTTTCCCTATTACTAGTTTACTCATCCTAGTTAACCAATTTGCTACTGAGGAAAACCCTCTACCAAGTTTTCCCAAAACACTTTCAACCTCCAGTGGAACTAATTCTTTGTGCAGACTTGTAATATTTGTAATATACTTCTGTATATTTTCACTGTTATCCGGAATGTAAGTACAACAATGTTGGACTTTCAACATTCCACAGACTCCACCCTCTTTTGCCAAAAGAATATCAAGGGCAAGCCGATTTTGCATCACCATAGCTCTCATGGCAACCATTTCGGTATTTACCATTAAGAACCCTCCCGCAGTATCTGTAGACAAACGATCTACTACTGTGGATAACTTCCGAATTTTAAATGCATTCAAAGATATTCCCACTGCTGGTATTAATGCTCCAAAAATATCACCTACAATTTCTGAAAAACTTTCCCTTTTTCTACGTGTAAATCTATTAATCATCTTGTATGTTCCCTTTTCTTCTCTGTCCATGTGAAAATTTTTGGGAAAGACCAGGCCTACATAGCAAGTTCCATACCAATGGTCCGGTAACCTGTAATAAGCTCTATTCCCACAAATATAATAGATACCTGGAAATATTGGGTCCTTTCCTCCTTTGAATCCCCAACCTCCCAGAATTTGATAATTGTCATGGCAGATACTGGAACCTACAAAGTAATTGTCATAGACTGTCTTATTTCTCTTAATGCACAACTTTCCTGTTTGTGGCCAATCTAAAGTCATTGCTGCATTTATCCTTTTCCCTTCATGATTTTCTTCCTCAAACGTCCATAAACGTTTTCCTTCCTCTTTTATTGCTTCTTTTTGAAATTTCATTCTTCTTTCTTCAACCATGTCTAAAAATACCTTTTCTTCTTTCTTTAACTCACAGGTAAGGTTGTTACTAACTATTTCTTCTAACGTTAATTTTCTATGTTCTAAAAAGAATTCTCCTAAAACTTTTGCTGGTTTTACTTTGTTAAGTTCTGGTACTACTGGAATGTTTGCAAATATCTTATCTATATCAGTATAATAAGATTCTAATCTACCTGTTTTATAAAATAAACTTGCTATTACACTACATGTTATTCCATAAGTCAAAGGTAAGTGATGATAAGTCACACCTTCCGATACTGATGCAGGCAACTGCATACAAACATAACAATCTCTTACTTCCATTGTTTTTACGTACTCATACAACAACTTTGTAAAAACATTCTTTGAGAAATCTGTTACTGACCTATCCTTATGCAACTCTGCACTACTTCTTAAAACAACTTGTTCTTTAATATTAGTTTCTTTTTCTGGTTTAGTATCATTCTTTGCTTCTATCACAGCTACACTAATAGGAATTGTGATTGCTAAAACTATCCATATGGTCATTAATAACCCTGTACAAAAGCAGCACATTTTGCACCATCTCTTTATAAATTCACATTTATCTCTTCTATCCCTATTATTTTCCATTTTTCTTTTTCTATTTGTTAAGTTTCAGAAAATTGTGTCACTACACCTCAGAAATGACTTAGATGCCACTCTGCTTTCAAAAAGTCTTTGCTTGGTACTTTCTTTAATTCTCTCCAGAATTCTTTCGTTGTCACATCCGGTGATTTGTCACGTCCAGTAAATTTGTCACGTCCGGCAGAAGCACTATAAGTCTTCACTTCAGTTTCGTTGCATCTCACCTTTTCCCATCCGACTTCTCAGTCTCTGGTTTCCGTGAGTGTTTTCTTCTTCTTCTTTGTAATCAGTTAATGCAATATACAGCCACTCAGGTGACTTAAATTTTGAATTCACTTTCTTTGTCCTTTTGGACTTTTGTAATCTTTTTCCACTGGGTTTTTCTTGTCCCTTTTGACTTGTTACCTCATTTACTTGTTCAGCATCTTCGTCTTCCGCTCTTATTATTCTATATCTCAATTTTCTTACATAGCTGTTGGGCCAATTATCTCCTTTTCTTGGCCTTTTGGCTTCACCTTCTCTTTCTTCTCTTTCTGATTTCCAATTTCTTTTTCTTGATTCAGTCTTTGCTTTTTCCTCTCCTCCACTTTCCTCTGTTTCTGTTTCAACTGTCTCACTATTGTCTCTTATTTTGAAACTTATAATCTCGTCATCTCCTACTGGTGGATCTGTCTTCTCCTTTTTGTTTTCCCCTATTACTGTCCCTCCTCGGGGTTCTTCCGATTTGGTGTTTTCCTCCTTATCTGTTTCTGAATTTCCCTGTTCTCCTGTTTCTCTATCTATCCCTATTGCTCCTCGGGGTTCTTCTCGATTTTCTAACTTTTTGTGTACTTCTTTCCCTACTTCATCTATTAATATTGTTTCTGAAGGATTTCCACCATAACTTGTACTTGGTTGTTCATCTAACTCAATTTCTTGCTCAGTTTCTTCTCTAATTGGTTTATAACCCCAAGTTCTCTTTCGGAATTCTTCCCAGTTTGCAGCTGAATCATCAGATCCTGAAGTTGTGTCAGATATTTCCAGATGTCGACTTACAGGTCGATCTTCAAGTTCTGGAACTTCTGAATTTCTTTCTTCTTCTTCTTCTTGTTCCTCTTCTTCTCTAGAGGTGTTTTCCGTTGGGGTCTCCAGATGTCGACTTTCAGGTCGATCTTCAAGTTCTGGCACCCTTTCTTTTATCTTGGTTGTTCCAGCTGTTAAACTTTTATCCCACACTTCCAGACGCCGACTCACATGTCGATCTGTAGGTTCTGGAATTCTGATTGTGTGGCTGGCATGAACCCAGTTCTTCACTCCTGCACACTTGACAGCAGTCGTTGTTACTAGGATTACCTGTCTTGGCTCATCCCAACGCGGAACTAGACAGTTTCTTCTCCTGTGGACTTTAATACGGACCCAGTCTCCTGGATTCAAGTCGTGGGCTGGTTTTCTTTCAAGAGTGGTCGCATCCGGTCCAACCTGATGAAACACAGAACGCACCACATCAGCCAGTCCTTTGCAATAATCCAGTATTAGATCATCAGTTATTGTTAATAACTTGTTGACTGGTACGTGGGCTTGTCTCATTGCTCGTCCCATGATCATTTCATGAGGACTGAGTCCCGTTTTCTTTTCAGGGATGCTCCTGATGGTCATCAGAACAAGAGGCAGTGCATCTGGCAATTTGAGTCCTGTAGCTTGACACAATTTTCCTAATCTGTTTTTAATTGTTCCATTTATCTGCTCTACTACCCCAGAAGCCTCTGGTCTGTAAGCGCAATGTAATTTTTGTTTAATACTCAGTGCTTCACAAATCAATTGGATCAACTCATTTTGAAAATGTGTTCCTCTATCTGTCTCAACTGTGACTGGAAAACCATACCTCGGAATGAACTCTCGTAGCATAAGTTTTGCCACTGTTGTTCCATCATTCCTTCTTGTGGGGTATGCCTCCACCCAACGAGAGAACAAACAGACGACCACTAGAACATATCTTAATCTGTTACTAGGGGGCATCTCAATAAAATCCATCTGTATTCTTGTGAATGGACCTCCTTCTCGTCCTATTGTTCCTAGACTCACTACGGTTTTCATTCCTGGGTTAAACTGTTGACAAATAAGACATCTTTGACAAAGACTTTCAGCAATGGCTCTGAATTTTGGGTTATACCAGGTCTGTCTAAAAAGTCTGATCATTGCATCTCTCCCAATATGAGCTTGTCCATGGTACATCCGTGCCATGTCTGCAATCATGCTATCAGGCATAACTGGTCTTTCATCTCTGTATACCCACACTCCATTATCTTCCTGTCTTCTACATCCTGCTTTAATCCAGTAATCCTTTTCCTCATCTCTTGCTGTTTCTTGTAACTGCCTTACTTCATCCCATGTTTCGACTGTATTAGTGAAAAGCAAAGGACAAGAGACATGCTCCCTTTCTCTATTTTTGTTCAGGGACGCCATGTTTTCCGCACAATATCTAGCGATCTCATCAGCATAATTATTGCCGACCGCTATGTAGTCTTCGTTTTTCTTATGCGCCTTGCACTTTACTACAGCTATTTGTTTAGGCAGCTGTATCGCCTCAAGCAGTTTTTTAACATACTCTCCATTTCTGATAGGTGTTCCTGCAGATGTCAAAAATCCTCTTTGTGACCAAATTTGACCAAAATCATGTACGATGCCGAAACCATATTGGCTATCGGTCACAATCGTGATTCGTACATTTTTCCCCAATTTACATGCTTGAATCAAAGCAATTAGTTCCGCAACTTGGGCAGACCTAACTCCTTTCAGACAAGACGCTTCCAACACAGTTGCCACTGTGCATACTGCGTAAGCTGCGCTTAACACTCCTTCTTTTGTGCGTAAACATGAACCATCTACAAACATGACATAATCCGATTCCTTTAACGGTTCATCTTTTATGTCAGCTCTTGGTTTTGTGCAATATTCCAGCACATTCAGACAATCATGATCTACTTCATCTTGTTCAATTATACTCTCTTCATCTGGCAATGATGTAGAAGGATTTACATTTATGCATCTATCTATGGTCACATTTTCAGCACTCAAGATGACCTTTTCGTACTTAGTCAGCCGACTATGTGTCATGTACTGTGTTTTTGTTCTTGTCAAAAGAATTTCTACTGAATGGGGAACATACACTCTTAAGGGATACCCCATCACTATACCTTCACTTTGTTCCAGACTTACACAAGTAGCAGCAACTGCTTTCAGACACCCAGGCAATGCTTTTGCTATAGGATCTAAAACAGCTGAGAAGTAAGCTATAGGCCTCTTCATGGTGCCGTGTTTTTGTACCAGTACTGAAAATGCACATCCATCTCTTTCACTGCAGTATAACTCAAAATCCTTCTCATAATCAGGCATACCTAATGCAGGGGCCTCACACAGTTTCTTTTTCAATTCTTTGAAAGATTTCATTTCTTCTTTGTTTAACTCAAAAGGGTCTTTTACATCTTTCTTTGTCAATTTTTGTAAGGGTTTTGCAATCAAAGAAAATCCACTTATCCACTGTCGACAATATCCAACCATTCCCAAGAACATTCTTACCTCTCTCTGAGTCATTGGTGCTCTCATTCCTTGAATCATTCTTACTCTTTCTGTCGCTATTTTCCGCACTCCTTTCTCAATTTTATGTCCTAAATACTGGACTTCTTTCTGACAAAACTGTAATTTTGAAGGAGACACTTTATGTCCTCTTTTCTCTAAGTGGTTCAGCAAAGCAATTGTGTCACTTACACATGCTTCTTTGGTTTTCGATGCCACCAATAGGTCATCGATATACTGCACCATCACTGATTTTTCTGGCATTTTTAAATCTTCCAGAGATCTCTTTAGAATCTGATTAAAAATTGAGGGGCTTTCTGTATACCCCTGTGGAATTCGGCACCATGCCAAAATACGCTCTCCGAAACGGAATGCAAATAATGGCTGGCTATCTGGATGCAAAGGAATAGAGAAAAATGCATGACACAAATCTATCACAGTGTACCACTCAGCTTCATGCGGAATTTGATATAGAATCACTGCAGGGTTTGGCACTATTGGACAGCATGGTACCACTATTTTGTTGATCTTTCTCAAATCCTGTACTATTCTGTATGTTCCATTTGGCTTTTTCAGTCCCATAATAGGTGAATTACATGGACTGCTCATGATTTCTTTCAGAATTCCCTGTTCAATCATCTTATTTATCACAGGAGTTATTCCTTCAATTATTTCTGGAGTTAATTTGTACTGTGGCGTGTTTGGATAACTTATCCCTTCTTTCACTGTCACTTTTACGGGATCAACTTCTCTCATTAATCCAATGTCCTCTCCTGTAAAATCCCACACACTTTCTTTTACTGCACCTTTTAGCTCTTCTGGAAGTTTTTCTGCATCAAATGCAGGAAATAAACCATTCGTTTCAGGTTCTTGATTCATCAAAGTTACTTTATACAAAACATCTTCATCCGAAGTCTGGAAACCTATTCCTTCTGGTGTACAATAAATTGTGCAATTCATTTTACACAAAAGGTCACGACCTAGAAGATTTACAGGACTACAATCGCACACTACAAATTTATGCATTTTACTAAAAGAACCAATTTTTACTTCTACCAATTCAGTAAGTGGGGTTTTAATCTGCTGATTGGCTACTCCTACCACTTGGATGCATTCACCTGAGAGAGGAAGGTTCGGAATTTCCACTGACCTAACAGTAGAACGGGTAGCTCCAGTATCGACAAGGAATGTTACGTTTGCTCCATTCACTTCTCCATCCACAAAGGGACCAGACTGATCTACCTCTAGAGTTGCGCCAAGCACGCACTCTTTCCCCTCTCTTGCGCACCGTCAGAAACTTTCATCCGGGTCATCCTCACTCTGATGCAACCAATACTGGGAAATGTTAGCTGCTCTCGGCAACTGTGTTACCTGCTCTCCTCCGTAGAATCCTGTTTCTGTACTGTATCTTTGCTGGTTAACAGTGTTGGGAAGTGGTGGTTGTGGCACCTGACTTTGTTGAACAACTACCTCATTCTGCACCTGTGGAGTTAATGATTGATGTTCCGGATTAGGTTTAGGTGGGAACTTACACTCATTTCTCCAATGCCCTAATTTTCCGCAATTATGACATGGCCATTTCTTCTTTGCCTCTTCTAGACTCACTTGTCCTTTTCCTTTACCTATATTTGGTCGCATCTTATTCTGTCCTGATTCGTTTCCATTATTATTGTCCAATTGAGCTTCTTGTTTTTCTGCCACTTTCACTTGTGCCCACATTGCTTTTTCTTTCAACTTACGCTGTTTACTCTCTATTTCATCACTACAATACTTAGCATACCTCAGCACCTCATCTACACTTGCATTCTGCCAGTTTATCATATGTTGCTTAATCATATCGCTTATTTCTTGTTTCAAGCCAAATACAAATCGGTATACAAAATGACTCATATCCTTCTCACTTAATTCCTCATAACCACTATACTGTTTGAAAACCAACAACAATCGCTCATAATATGCATGTACACTCTCCTTACTTTCCTGTGTAGTTCTATCAATCTTAACCCAATCTGTCTCTTTTGGAGGAATCTTATTTTTCAAAAAGGTAATCACCTTGTCGTATTTCTTCATCACATCTGGTCCTGGAGCTCCTGTCTTAGGATCTCTTGGATATTCTGTAGTTGGCCAGTCAACTGTAATCTTACATTCTGACCACAGATCCGTTGGTACCACTATGTCAAACAATCCATCCAAATCTATCCACAACACTTTCGAGACCTTTACAAACCTTTCTACCTGTCGGTACCACTCAACTGGCTTTTCTCTTAACTTTGGAAAGTCATTTGTAAATGACAGGATGTCCTGCCTAGTCCAGGGAACATGCACATAACTACCACCTGGAGTTTCTCTCATAGGGTACTCTTTAACAACATGTTCCTTTTCTGTTATCATAAAAGCCAATGAACCTTTGTCTACACTTTTCTCATTCTTCTTTGTCCACCTAACCTTCCATCTGTCTACATCACCCCATTTTCTTAACAAAACAATCAACTCTTTTATCTGTGTCAACCTTCCTGCTGTATTCAAATTTTCAATATCTTTTTCACAAAAATCTACTCTGTATGGTTTCTGCAACGTTTTTACTTTTGCAAAATCTATTCCAATCTCACCGGCCACTTCTTCTAGTTTGTTATGTAAATTCTTTGCCCTCCATGTTATACTTTTGCACAGAAACATTATTTCATCATCCTGATAATTCTTTATCTTTTCTGTACCAATCGTTCCTAGAATTAATTCTTCCATGTCAATTTTCAATCTGATCACATCTAATGGTTTTTCTTCTGTTTCTTTTATTTTAAAAGCTTTTATCCACTCATTTAACTCATCAGGAGTCGGACCTATAGGAGTACTATTTATTTCTGTCCAATTTCCACTCTTTTCAGGTGTCACTGTTGCAGATTCAGTTACCATAGGCATTTTCCTACCGCTACACTCATTCACTGTCAAATTTTCAGGTGGACTTGGTCTGTAAGCACTAGTCAAATTGCTTGTACCTGGACTTGTTTCCATTCTTTCCTTTTCTCTTTGGAATTGCGAACTCAAGGGAATCACCAAAGATCGTTCATCAATTTTCTGATTCTCGAAAACTGGTATTACTGGACCTATTGTTACGGGTACGGTAACTGCTTCCATATTCTTGGTTAATTCTCTAATTTTCTCAGTTAATTCTTTTGTTGTCCTTGCCAATTCTCTTGCACTATCATTTTCTATTCCCTCATTTTGGGAAGTTCTTATTTGTTCTTGTGACCTATTTATTTCTTGTCTTTTTTCTGGACTTTTATTTCGCATAATTTCTATTGGTGGCGCATTTGGTGTCACCACTGTAGAATTCTGCTGATACGGAGGTGGATTTTTATTTAATATATCTTCCAGCAACTCGTCATCCGTTTCGCTCTCATGCATATACTTTTCTCTCTCTAAATGTTTCTTTTTCTCAGTCCGTTTTTTCTTAGTCCCTTCCTCAACTGTAAAAGCTGGAAACAAACCTCCTGTCATGTTAGCACATCTCCATCGTTTTATTCTGTCCTCATGATTCATTCCCCACAATCTTCCGGGCACGAACTCATAACCTTTCATACCTCTGAATCTTTCTTTTTCGTACATCTCATCTTCCCATTCTGTTAAAGCCTCAAACTGTGTCGGTCTAGGTCTAGGTTCCAATTTAAGCATCTTTTCTTTTAAATTCCGTAAAATCGCTACATTAAAAGAACCATTTTCAGGGAAGGCCAATGCTCCATCATTCTTGGTATATTTTACCCAATTATCCAACCATATGCACGTATGATATCCATATTTCAGCATCATATGTGAAGCTGCTGATTTCGGCGGAGGAATTACTTGTCCCTCTCTAGTCACAACCTTTTTGTCTTTCTTAAAGAAATTCTTTAATTTCGTCGTCCATGACGTTCTCTCCCTTTCATACTCGTAATACGGCATGTTTTCTCTTTACTCTAACGCTGTTTCTGTGTACGGAACTTCGTCCAATTACAGCGCGATTCACACTAACGTACCAATCAGAACAATTTCCACCGTCCGCGAACCAACCAATCCTAGCGCGGCACTTTTCTACGTCACTCCTGCTCTGTATTCACGTGACTAGTGCACTAACCAATCCTAGCGCGGCACTTTTCCACGTCACTTCTACTCTTTACCCCTCCTTTACAAAATTTATCGGCAATTTTTCTTTTTACTGTTTTCTTCGTTAGTTACAACAAATAAACAATTCCATAGTCTGATTCGCTAAACAAAGTGACAGCTTTTTCCTTTTACACAAGAATCCTGTTTTTCCAGTAGGCAGCGCTTACCTCCACCCTACCACAGAATTATTTACTTTCGCCGATAAAGTAGCACTTCCCTCTACCTTACCCTTCTTTCAAGCAAACAATTTACTCGTTTCTCTGGGGATAAGACACATGTGGAGACTAGGCTCCTGAGAATTAAGGCCAAAGTTTCACAAGTAAACGTGATTTGCTATTTCATTTACACACTTTTCACACCGAAATCCCTAACATAACACAACCTGCGTTATAACCAAAATGAATTCAGACCATGTACCAAATTCCATGTGACTTCTCTTGCCACACGTGTTCCACTTCCTACATCCCAGAAGCGTGAAAACTTACATATAACATAACGCGACTCAACATATAGTGTTAGTCATCAAATAATCAATAATCAATAAACAATAATCACTAAACTAATCTATAGAAAACCATAACTCTGCTACCAAGAAATCTGATGCAGCGCGTACAATAAAAACTATTCTCCTCCTAGGTTACTTATAGGTCATCCAGGGGCAAACTATATTTCTCATATCTACATGACGATGGGGCCCATAAACATCGCCTAACACACACACACTCCTGGATTTCCTTTTACACCTTTATGAAATTCTGTACTCCTAGGAGAAGCATGAGAACTAAATGGAGAACACCATTTTGTGTACCGCTGGAAGAGCAAGGATATCTATTTACCTTAATTTGTCACTTTCTTTTAGTTATTTCTTAAGATATTCCTGCTCATTGTTTTGTCGATGAATCATTCATTTAAGAAATTAGTTTATAGTGATTAAGACCAGCTGAATCACAATCAACCAATTACTCATGTCACAATCATTTAAGAAAATAACCACTGAGTCATTTTGGGTTTAAAGAATCTTAAATTTTATATAATTTTAAAAGCATGGAAAGAATTTAATACTTTATTCAATTATTCATTTTTAAATTCACAATTTTATTAAGCATAATCAATTTATTGCAGAAAGGAAATTTTGTCATGAAGCCAAAACCCTAATTACCTGCCTAGCTTCCTAATTTAGCCTAATGATTTCTAACCTAAGTTAGGAATTTGAAAATAGCCTGATTCTCATACTCAACTGTAAAATAAAGACAGCAACAGCAACTTCAGCTCGTCAGCATCAGCTACCTGCAACCCGTCTCTTCTACTGCAACCACGACTCTCGAACTGCCTGGAACTCTGACTGGAACTCCCTGGAACTGACCCCCTCCCACTAAGAGTAGGCCCTCTTATACCCTAATTCTAATTTTGCTAACTAACTGTTGCAACATTAATATCACGCTTTTCTTTCATTGGTCCATGCATGTCAGCTTATTCATTCTTTAATCAAGTTCTCTTGGATTCAAGGGTCCTTGGATCATTTCCTTTCCCATACGCTTAAACATTTCCATCCGATTCGATCAGTCCATTTGTATCTTCTTTTGACACATTCAAGAACTCCGCAGTCATTGTCCTTTCTCTTGGGCTCCTTTCCCACGGACTCTCTCCTGATCATCACGGCACACTATCAGTTCAATTAGGTCACACCAGCCTTGACCATTTCTTGCATCCTAGCCTTTCAGAGACATCACGAGGTTCCAGATTTCTTCAATCTCATCCCGTACCACGTGTCCCCTTGCGCCTGCGCACATCTTCCCACTGGCGGCCATTTTATATCGCCACTCGGTTCTACTTTAGAAGCACTAATTTGAGGCAAATAAAACATAATTAAAATAGAGAAAAATATCCCTTTCGTTTCCCTCCCGTCTACGTACCCCAATTAGTTGTTACCTAGCAGAAAGCAACATTTAAGCCGTTCCTTACTTACCATCACTATTTGTTTTTGCAACGACACGTTTTATTTCTATGAAGCACAATAACATGCATTTATTTTATTTAGTACGCTTTTTATTCTTACATTATGATTAGACACACGGACATTCATTAATAGATTATTTAGCACATACATTTGCATATTACCGTTCCCACATATACAATGTTGATTAATACATTTAAACGAACATTTTTAATTAATTAATCATATAATTTGTTAGGGGTTAAATTTTTTATTTTCCTTGCTCCATCACCAGTCTGGGCGTTGCATTGCGGTACTCCTCTCCATTCCATCCTGAGGGAAATTCGGTTGTGGAAAGGAAAAACCGGGACATAAAGCAGTCTATAACAGCTAGGGTATTAGGTTTGAGTGATGGGTGGGTCAAACACCTTCATGGGGTCCAACGCTCATTGAACAACCTGCCAAGAAGTTCTCTAGGGGGGGTCACTCCATATGAGGTCCTATTTGGGACAAGAATGTGGGTACCAGACCTTGAACACGTAGGCACAGTGGTGGAAAATAAACCGTTTGATATCAAAGATCGTTTGGCTGTTTTACAGGAACTGAATGAATTAAGAACGAAACAAAGCAACGTATTCCTGCAGCCAACCACCACTGGGGGAAAACCGGCTGTCCCAGCAAGGCCTGTCTGGATTCCAAAAGTTGGGGATCTAGTCAGAGAAAAAATCGCGGACAAGAAGGAATTTGGACCTTCTTACAGACAACCAGTACCTGTCCTAGCAGTTCAAGGAACAAGAACGGTACTTCTGCCGCCCCTTGCTGGAAGAAAGGAGAAAAGATTTGTGTCCATCGACCTCATCAAACCACAGTATGTGGCCAATACTAAATAGTAGGCCTCGTGGACTCCGACCTAGTAGCAGACGCACTCCTCTCGCTACTATCCAAGAGGTTCAGACTGAAAGACTGATAACAATCGAGAATTCAGCAGTAACAGATGAAGGACTGAGCAACAACGCTATGGAACTCATCCCTCTTGAAAACCTAGTAACAGTTAGTCCAAATACACCTGTCTACACCAATGTAGCAAGTGATTACTGGTTCCAGCGATTTCTACAAATCCTGATGCAATTCCAACAATTGATAGAACTGCTTCTGGCTATTTCATTAACTTTGATCAGAAGATCCAAGTGAACCTGAAACGACGCCAGCATCATTGAAATTCAAGCAGCAAGTACAAGACTTTCTTCACTTTCTGAAAAAGACTTATCTGGTTTCTCCATGGATTGAACTCTGGATTACATCTGGACTTTTTGTTTTCCTGCTCTGGCTAGCTTTGGTTACAACTGTAAGCGTGCTTATAAGTGGCAGATACATCCATGTGAACACTGAAGGTAAAGACGTGAACGTACTTTTGAAACCTCATAAATCTTATCATCGTGAAGCAAGAGACTTGTCATCAGTGAACATCACAGCTGTTCCTATACAGGATGGTATAGTGTGGGACAAAACAGATTATGAAATCTTCGGCCCGACGGAACAATTGAACATTCCACATTTGTTTAAAATTTCACTAAGTGATCTAATTTCGTCCAGTACCTATTCAGATGATTGGGACTTTGAGACTGTTAACGACATAATGTTTGACTTAGAGAAATCTGCTGCATTTTCTAAAAATGAATATTTAGAGGGTTCATCAGACTATGAACAACTGTATTGTTATAACCACTATGGTCATCATTATTTGCATAAATCTGCATATCCAAGAAATGTGTTTATGTTTAACCAATGGGAACATTGTCCTACACCACCAAAAGGTAGTTCAAAAACATTTGCAAACAAGTTTCCATATTTTTCAGGTTATAATACATCTGACCCAGAAACATTTTACTTTGGAAATATAAACAAAACAGGACTGAAAATTATGTTAACTAATACAAAACAGATTTACTCTGCAGCATTTATTGCCCAACTATCTAGACAGGGTTTCGACTTAAGGAAAGACACAATAGACACAAAAACTGTCTGGGGTACTAAAGATTGGCAAGTACAGGGTATAGAAGCTTTATTTAGAGCCTGTATCATCCCTGAACAAATAATATTTTTGAATGAAACCATCCAACAAACATCTTGTCTTGGATTAGCCAAGATCAAAGAGATGAAAACACCTTCTGTACCAACACCTGCAAGTGATAACGATACACAGGCAGTGGTGACAGTTGACAATATTTTACAACTCAACAGATCTAATCCTGATTGGAAAAAATGGTTGATCTGGCCCATAGACACGAATAACTGTCAGGAAAGATTCCTGAATAAAACTCAGGGCTTTACTATTCATAGGCCAGACCCAAGATACGTCCAAAGACAGCATCCGGGGGTAGTAACAACATACAGTGTAGGAAAATTATGCCTCGATTGGCTGCATAAGTCTACACTACAGGATGTGAAACAACACTTATCCTTACTTAAAGAGGACGCAGATCTTAGGGAATTCTTGCTTGGACCAAGAAAAGCGTGTCAAAAACGTTTCATATATGCCGGCATTTATGCTACCTATAATGAAGCATGGAAAGTGTCACAGATGGAGGCCGCAGAACGAATATGTGAACTTGATCGTATTAATTTAGAGAAAACACTCTCTGTGGTCGACAATGGGTTAACAACTTTGTCCTCCAGAATATATTCATTGGATGGCATTGTATCCTCTGCTATCGACATACTAGAACAAGATTTGGCGATGTTACAACAAGGCCAATCTCAATTACGTTCTATTGTGTTATTAAGCTGGACGCCGCAATCTTTGCGAGCGGGCTAGGTGCCTTGGCGTTTCATCAACACGTCAGCTCTGTTTGCAGAATACAATCTAACTGATAAACAGATCGAACTGGCACAAAGAGGAGAAACGTATACAGTGCTGAGCATTGAAAAACTGGAAAAGTTACCATTCACAGTGGCAGAAAAACCAGCTACAGAATGGCTCATTCATGGCAAAATCACATTACCTGTGACTACTTTTCAGTTTCAGTATTGCCTCAGACAAATGCAAGAGGGCAAATATGAAAGGTTGGGTAAGGAATACATTAAGACATCTTGGGATTTACTGTATACATATAGATGTTGGAGTGGGGATCGTGAAGTGTTTTTGAGCGGTACACACTGTAAACATGCACTGAGCGGTTCACTTATATGTCAGGACATTTCTTTACACGGGGCTTGTAATGGTTCTGTGGCAAATTTGTCTTGCCATCAGCACGGTACACCAGCTGCTGTGATTAATCCAATGTGTGGACAACTTTCTAATGGGAGTTACCTCATGTTGAATGATCAGAGTTGCTGCAGCATGTTGCCAGGCATCCCATATCTAGTAACGGTCAACTCCAGGGTCACTTGCTGTATGCAAGTATTGTTTGCCCCAATAGACACAGTCAGGGAGTCGCCTCTATGGCCTTCGCTGAACGTCTCTTTTATAAGATTTGATACTTTGAGCAGAATGAAAGCCATGCTTTTACAGCAAACAGTGCCTTTGACCTCGGCCAAAGAAACCTATGATCTACAAGTAGCAAGGACTTCGGCTGAGATACAGACTTTAATACGTACAAACTGCCCTATACATTTCGTAGAAATGATAACACGTATCTTCAACATGTCTGATACAAGTGGAATTGTACATGTATTTAAGAGCATCTGCTCCGGTCTGTTAGCACCTTTCCAGGCAATACTTGGAATCATCCCGAACTTTGCACATTCGGTGTTTGGTGGCATACCATTAATTCTAGCACTTGTTGCCGGAATTCTATTTCTCTTCCTGCTATTGCGCTATGGCCAGCCTATTCGCAGACATCACTCCGAGCGAAATGGAGAATGCTCTCCTTGAACGAAAGTGCCGTGAGCGAATAGTACAGCTATTGGGCATGACTCGTCTACGGGACCTGAATACCACGTGGTTCCTGTCATTCAGACCAATCTGGCAAGATTGCATCTTACCTGTTCTACGATGCCTGCTATGCGGTGAAGAATGCGTGTTGGACACCTGTCTAACATTTCCATCAGCTACGCCAACGGACGTCGATACTCTGCTGGTCCCGATAACGGCCCATGCTCTGTGTTGTCCCCAGAGGCTACCAATCCTGATGTCAGCATTCATTGAGATCTCACAGACGCTTCCGGCTGCTGCTGAGGTACGAGAAAGATCTACAGGCACACAGGTAACAACGGACGCGACCATTGCTGCGGCAACCTATGCTGGAAGCGATGCTTCCCATCTCTGTGCAATTAATCTACTACGCGAGGTGTTCCAACTGACACCAACTACAGTGGATGATGTTTTGTCTATAGAAATAGATGATCTCATGTTTACACCAGACCCGTAAACTGACTCTGATTCAGCATACAGTGTTCCAGAGATGCAGCAACAATTTGGCCTTCATACTTCAAAAACTTGGAACTCTTTCCCATTTTTAGAACTAAAAATGGCACTTCAATCTGCTTAAAGTAGAACTAGCCTTATAGTACAGACTTCGCAGTACTTCCACGGACACTTAGTCATCTTGTGTGTCTAAAACAGTTTATTAATTTTCATGACATGAAATTACTTTGATATTGAAAAACTTATCGATCATTTTCTGTCACATGTAAATATTATTGCTTATTTTCATTCCAAATTGCATTGAATTTCGAACTTTATGCCGGATATGAAAAGCATTGCTTCAAATGTACAGTACCTTTTGCATTTTTAATATGTTTTTTAATGCTTTTAAGAATTTTTTTTAATTTGCAGTACTCCATTTAATGTTTAGCATGTTTTAAATGTTTAGCATTTTAGTATTATCGTACACACGAAAGTGGAGTGGGTGTTGTATTATTCTTAGGGTGTCCATAAACGGGCTTTCCAGTATTATGTCCTTATATAGGCACAATTCGCCCTGCCCTTATATAGGCATAAAATCGCAGCCCTTATTTAGGCATTAAACCGTGCACTCCAAATACAGGCATGGTCTCCGACATCCGTCCACCCTAACGTCACAACGAGTTCATGAAGAACAGACCCTTAGGCTGCGGGAGTTTCCCTAGCCCAGGACTATTGATTTCTTCAAGGACTCATATATTATGCATGAACCATTATTCCTTAGGGGTTCATTCATGACGTCTTCCGCTGTCCGACTCACGTCAATGCTAACATTCTGAGGTAATTCTCAGGTATAAATATACCTTCCCTAGCCCCTGTAAATCAGAGGAGACCTCGACTTCAGAGGAGCCCGTTTCCCGGCCTGACGCACTGAGAAGACGCTGTCATCCCTGCACGCAGAGAGTCCAGCTTCCAGTGATCTGACTACCCTTGCGGGGTGTTGGAGTTCGAGTCTGGCAAGAGATTCCTACCTCTCTCATTCTTCAAGTATGGAGCTGACTAGAACCTAGAGGGACTCTTGGCATACTTGGCATACTAGGCGTACTAGGCTTAACATACTCTTAGTATACCATAGTAAGGAATACTTCACCTACTTCATACCTCTCCCTACACCTAGGTTAGGTTAGGTACATTGGGGTAGAACTAGATTAGAAACGCATCGTATGAGTACTCGCATATTTAGTCTGTGTCATTTATGTAAATACATATATGCTAAAAAGATAATGCTATCGCAGTATTATTTATTTCTACTGCTCACACTGTACATTATTTATCTTGCATACTGTCTTGTGATCATAACAGCACATTTTACTTACACCAGAAACAAGACTGTTCAATAAATCTTTTATTGAAACGCCCGTCTATTCTTTCTGTGTAACTTTGAGGAAAACTAAGCATGCACGATTGAGCTGAGTGAAATAGTTATCTATTGTTTCCACGACTCTGGGACACGTTCTGATTCTAAAGGGAAACAAAGTGGTCATGTTTTGCGGCTGCCAGAAACTACTCCCTTCTTGTTGTCAAGAAGTTTCTAGTGGCCTCTGAGCTAGCTGGCACAAGTAATTAAGTTTAATATACTCGATAGGGACATACCGACCTCAGTCCTATGTCAAACCTATAGGGTATATTATTCCAATGCGCAGAGCCTATTAGGGAAATAGGAGCTACACTACACTACCCTTGGGGTCTCTTCCACCTCTCCTCTCTGCCCCACGGCTCTCTGCCTCTACCCTTTATACCCTCGGTGTTCATTGTGCACTGTCCCTCACGTGCTCTCTGCCTCTGCTCACTGTCCCTGTCCTGTCTGCCCTCCCCCTGTACTCTGTGCCTGTTCTACCCTTGGGGTCTCTTCCACCTCTCCTCTCTGCCCCGCGGCTCTCTGTCTCTACCCTTTATACCCTCGGGGTTCACTGTGCACTGTCCCTTCACGTGCTCTCTGCCTCCTGCACTTCCTGTCACATTCACCTTCACGCTGCCCTAGGTTTCTGCTTCCTTTCCTCCCTGCTCTCTGCCCCAACCCCTCTCTGGCACCAGTGGCACTTTGGGGCCCCGGCGCATATTTTCCTCATCCTCCCAGTTTGACCCTCAGCAAGAGAGAGAACAAGCATTTGCAATGCAATAGGTCTCGCATTTATGCGAGTTTGAGCTATTGACATTGCAAATGACAATGCCTTTTATTTATGTTTTAAAAAACGAAAACAAAAATAAAAGGCATTGTCATTTGCAATGTCAATAGCTCAAACTCGCGTAAATGCGAGACCTATTGCATTGCAAATGCTTGTTGTTCTTGTGGTAGGGGCAGGCCTTCAGGTTTTCTTCCTTTTCTAATTAATCTGTCTTCTGCTCCTTAGTGTTTCATCAAGGTACTAAAACCAGCTGCTGCAGCCCTCAGGGAAAAAAGGTTAAATATGATCATTTATCGAGATGATATGATTTTCCTGAGTCAGGAGAAATCCCTGTTACAAAGAGAAAGTTCAGGTAGTGGTAGACCTACTTCAGCGTTTGGGGCTTGTTATCAACATGGAAAATTCAGTCCTGGTCGCTTCAAGGTAGATGGAATTCTTGTGCTTCCTACTGAACTCAGAAAAGTAAGTCCTGCCTCTTTCAGAGGCAAAATTAAAACCAATCAATAACTAGTTTAGGAAGGGGCTGATTCACCAGCAGATTTCTCTGCAGAAGTTGGCAATGCTAGTAGGGCTACTATCATTGTCAATTCATGCAATTGTTCCGGGACTTCTTTATATTAGAGCACTCCAGAGAGTAGCGATAAAACATCTGAGAAAGGCTTTTCAATTTTCAGAAAGAGTTCACTTGGATCAGGAAACAAGATAGGAGATAGAAAGATGGTTAGAACATGTAGATGGAACGGAGGGGCACATTTTCTTATGTCCCCAGATATTAGAGTCAAATGTAAGTCTTTGGGGATGGGGTGCAAGGTGTGGCATGTACAAGACAGAAGGGAGTCATTAATGCACATAAATTGTTTAGAGCCTCTTGCAGGCTTGTTTGGAATTTGAAGCCTGGTAAAGAACAGGATAAGATGTGCAGTATTTTTGCTAATGTACAATCTAACTGTAGTCAGATACATAAACAATCTAGGCTTGATAAGGTCAAAGATTTAGTGGCTTTGGCCATGTCACTGTGGAAGTTCTGGCTCAAACAGTGCAGTTCATTGAAGGAAAAATTACTTCTTGGACTTTCCAGCATTGTGGTGGACTGGTATTTGAGGAGTCTATATGACAGCAGCAATTGACAATCATACACTCAGATGTTCAAGACCATTGTAAAGTTGAGGGGGCCATTTGACATAAATCTGTTTGCCTCCAGTTTAATAAGCAGGTTGAGCAAATAGTTCAGTTGGTAGATTGTTCCAGAAGAAGTGGGTATGGATGTTCTTCTGCAGAATTGATTGGTTGGAAATGAATGCATTTCTACCTATCCTAGTGATTCCCAGGTCTGTTTCTCAGGTTCTCCGGCATTTAGTGAGGCTGACAATACTCATTCCACTATAGAGAACCCAGTCATGGTTCCTCTTTCTTCTAAAGTAGTTGATGGATTGTCTAGTTTTAATCCCAGTATTTCCAGTGTTGCTGAGTGATCCAGGCAGGCAATCCCACAGTTTAGAGGGGGAGGACAAGTTGATGTTCATGGCTTGGAACATCTCAAGACATTTGCAGAAATGCCAGACCTTTCGGTGTCACCTTTCAAGTATACCAGAGCATCTCGGAAACAAGGAACAACTAGAGCTTATAAGTCAGCTTGGTATGTCTGGTGTAGCTCATGTGTGGAAAGGAATATAAATCACATTGGTTTAGGTGTCACAAGTGCTCTAAACACCTTGGTGTCCTTGGCAGCAAGACAAAAGACCTACTGGGTGGGTCCTATTTACTGATCTGCTAATTCAGAAGAGCATCAGAAAGTTGAATGTAAGCCAGTGGGTGAGCATCTGATAGGGTGTATATTGTTGAAAGAGATTAGGTATGAGAAGCCCCTAAACCTATATACTCTAAGCTGAAAGATGCTAATTTGGTTTAGCATCTCTTCAAGCCTTAGGAAGATGATGGATGAGAAGCTGTTACTCAAGTGCCTGTTAGCTAAACTGGTGACTTTGTTTGATTTCATTCAAAAGAGTGCCCGATGTTAGGGATTTGGATGTATCTGCTATGCATTTTCTCTATTTGGGGTGCACTTCACAGATAAAAGGTATGCAAAAAATTCTACTTTTATTGAGCTTCCTTCTTTTCTCCTAGACCGTAACGTACATGGTAAGATGTCTTTCAACAGTATATACAGGTGACTGAGGGATTCAAGTCAGCAGCCCCTCAGTTAATTAAAACATTGCAAAGACTTTTTGCACCGGTGTCCTCAACTACTTTGAATACATGGATGAAAGATGACAATTGGGAGATTAACTTTTATACAGAGGATTGTGGCCAAAGGAAGGAGGAATTGCTTTGGCTTTGACTGGGCTTTTGCTGTTAGTTGTCATGTTTAGATTCCAATAGGGTTTGTAATCTCAAAACATCAATGGAAGGAGTTTGTTTAGGGCCATACCTATTTATAGAATTGGTTGTATTCATTTATTTTAGTGTTTACTGATTGAAAATGCAGGATTGTGGGAAATGTAGTGTTTATTTAAAGGTGCTATGTAAATATAGCAGGAAAAGAGAATGCATAATATTTGCCTCCTTTTTCTTTAATAAAATCAGAACTCCTTGTTAATATTGATGTTGATGTACATAATGATAGATGTGCACAAAAACTAAATCAAATCACTGTTGTTGAAATCTCCCGATATGACCACTCCATCAACCCCGAGTAAGAAATATGTGGTCAGGCAGGCTCTGCACCCTCGGCCTGAGAATGGTTGACAGATCACAGGTGGGGTGGCACTTAACCAGCAGGACAAATGCGCAAACAAGAAAAACCCGATTATTCCCTCAGATAGGCAGCGGCACCTCTACTGTCCTAGGAGATTGGTCCCAATAAAATGCACATGCCCAGAGGAGCACGTGTTCCCGAAACACCATAAAGTTAGACGCCACATGAAGATAGGACACTGCACACACAACACACGCAGTGATCATGCGCTCCCCATGCAGGACATGTGAACATATTATTTACTGGCCCTCGTTGTGTCTATGTAAGTTCGAGACCCACCTGCATTTGTCATCAGGTCAGAGAAATTTATGACTTGGCCGACATTTCACTCCCAAAACAGGATCCATGAATTGTTTTATGATGCTCCAAGAAATGTATAAAAAGACGTTCAAAACGATTGTACTTTGAGTCAGTCATCAGACCCGTTTCTGTATGCTGCACTCCCAGCCGCAATGTTTAATTAAACCAACTGTTCTTAATTAAGCAACCTGTTTTGACAACACCCCTTGTCTTTGTTTTTTCAAGGTATATTCATATTCAAGCAACATCTTCACCATCATCTAGGAGAATCTGCTCAGGGAGGCAATATTTTGATTACTCACCAGCAAACTTAATGCTTCATGCTAGCTTGTCACAATGCAACATTCCACCTCTCCTGTCCTTTAATGGTTCTATTATGTTTGCAATTACAAACAGTGCAGAGTTTTGGGGTGAGGACAATGGGTGGAAATGAAGTATTTTCAGAAGTAAAAATGATAAAAGAATGTGAAACAGGGTTGCCTGTCTCATAAGGGATGTTGTCCTAAAAGTAGACCAGGAGGAGTTTTTCCTGTCACCCAAATGCAAGACAATTTTTGGAAGGGAGGGATGGTTTTGCGGGTTGCTTAACCTGGTTGTCGAGAAGTGCAGCAAGTTGCTGTAAAAAAGGCACCTGTCTGCACACATAGCTTGGTATTGTTTGCTGTTTGAAACCTTTCACATGGAGCCTGCAAACTATTTTTGCTACAAACTGTTTTGGAGTAGTGAATTATACCAGTTCGTCACCTTTAATTTGGAGCTCATGAATCCTTGAAAATCCAGCAAGCCTGCTACACACCAGTCATGCTGTCACAGAAACATTCCGCACACGCTAATTAATACTAAAAAAATATTACATCCTTATTAATTTCCTCGTCCCATTCCTTCCGATTTTAGTGAATGTGCCCATTCACTATCCCCATGACACTGTTTCTCAAGCTGTTTTCTATTATTTCAAAACCTAGGTAGATCCTTCCCATAAAGCCTCTCTACTCCCCCCAGGACTTCCTGTTTTGATTTTGTGTGCCCTTTCGTGTTTTAAAGGCTGTCCTGTTGGAGTGAATGTGTTTTCCTCGGCGCTGCAGTGTTTACTATTTATTCAGGTAGCGGCTATTTACCTGGCTATTTACTCGGTCACTTGCCAAATAGTACAAATTATTTACTATTTGGCTGGCAGTCTTGCAAATTGCATAGAAACTTCAGTATTTACTAGGTCACTGGCTAAAAGGTACATATTCTGCAATGTTTGTCTGGCAGCCATGCAAATAGCAGAAAAGCGTCACTATTTACCTGCCCGCTGGTTAAATAGTAAAGATTGTGCACTTTCGTTTAGCAGTTTGTAAATAGCAGGAAAACTTCACTATTTACCCGGCCGCTGTCAAAATAGCCAGCACTGTTTGACTGGTGGCCGTGCAAAGAGCAGAAAACTTCACTATTTACCCAGCCTCTGATTAAATAATACAGATTCTGCACTGCTTGGCCAATTTTTATTGATTTTCTGATAGTACAGAACACATTATAGTTATGACAATATCATAAAAAAATCTACAGCAATGTTCCTCAAGAGGTCACCCATTATAACCAAAAGAAATAACAACAGGTGTCCCATCAGAAGACATTGCTTCAATTCGTATCTTAGCAACATTTACTAATGAATCCAAAGGCAATAAGCAGGTCAGAAAAGACGCACACAGTCCAAAACCCTGTGTAAACGACAGGCAAGTGATTCGGCAGTTGGCACCAGTAAGAGGCATCCTCTGAGTATTAGTGGAATAAAGTATTGCAATCCCCCACCATAGGGAGTTCCAGCATTGTACAAAAAGCAATACTCTGAAAGGCAGGCCAGGGAACAGTAATTAAACTATAGAGATGAGAGCTCAACAAAGGATTGCATAAAGAGTGAAAATCGGACACAGACTCCCATCCAACACATGATCCTCTAATTCTTCAGAGAGCACCTGCAACTCATGCAGCAGTGCGCCACACTCCAGCGCAATGGGCATCCTGCGTAAGCCTCTAGCCTCCTCTCTACGGAGGACTACTTACTCAGCCCTGCCCCACTTTAATGTGGCAGCAAACCAATAAGGCAGCCCAGGGAGGTGAGTGTCCTTCCACTTCATGGTAATAGCCACACGTGCCATGAGCAGTGCTAGATCCAGAATGCGATTCATAGCTTTCCTGGTTTGATTCTGACTAAATAGACCCAATAGACCCACCTCCATACTGCGCAAGGCATCCCTCCCCGTGACAGTTGCCAGGGCATCCGCGACCTTCCCCCACAATAGTTATGTTTCCGGGCAGGTCCTGAACATGTGCAACATGTCTGCATTCTGGGAATCACATCTGGGAAAGCTGGATGTGCTACCATATATTCTGTGCAAACGTGCCGGTGTAAGGTACTGTCTGTGGAGTATGTTATACTGTGTATACTGGAACTTCGCTTTGCGAGAGACCTTATGTAGATAAAGAAGTATCTTGTCCCATTCACTCTGTGTCAGTGCACATCCTATGTCATGCTCCCAATGTTGTCGAAGAGGGGGCTTGTTGCAGTGTGTAAGCTATTGCACGAGTGAACCACATAATTAAGTGCCATCCATTCCTCATTATGTGAACTGCATGTACTGGGGGTGTGTGTCATGCTCTGTATCTGTGATCTGCCAATTGTGCTGCAGCTCAAGTAGCAGAGTCCAATAGGCTATGAAATGAACCAAGGGTAGGTTGTGATCCGCACTAAGCTGTTCAAATGTGATAAAGGCAAGTGTTCTGAAACAATGCACCCAAGGTATCCACTCCCTCAGCCTCCCATAGCGCTATTCCCCCGCACCCAAGGAGGTTTCCGCAAGGGGCATATAGAACTAATGCTTATCTCTGATGAATACGGCATATAGGGCCAGGTTGAGCCAGAGGCTTCTAACGTAGCTGGTATACGCAATGGTCAGGAGTTTAGTGGATTGCAGAGGGAGTTTCCTAATTGATAGGAACAACTTGTGGACCAGACAGGTAGCACGATCTGGCATGGGGAGACCTAGCTCTGTCAGATGTCGGCCCGCCAGCCATCGAGATGGCTACTGCAGCTGTGCTGCCAGATAATAGTGCTCAAAATGAGGAGCCCCAAGGCCTCCCCTGTCAACCAGGACTTGAAACTTCCAGAGGGCAATGCACCAACACCCTTTGTTCCAAATAAAGGCCCGCAGCATACCATGTAAGGTGCGGAATGTGATTCTCGGGATGTGAACCAGTAGGTTATGAAAATAAGAAAGGAGACCGAGGGGCATCACCATTTTTGACAGCGAGACCCGGTCCTGCACCATTAGGGGAAGTGTACCCCACCACGCCAATTGCGATCTTAGTGAGGCAATCGCCTGGTGAGGTTACCATCTATGAAATCTCAGGGTTCGTGGTACATCCGAACACCAAGATATTGGAATGTGTGAGGCTTCCATCTCACCAGGTGGGGTCCCACCATCAAATGCTGTGGTGGACAGTCTGAACTGACAGGGAAAATGTGTAATGTAATGTAAATAGGTACTTATAAAGCGCGCGGCTACTCCACAGAGTGTCCCGGCACTAAAGGACCACAAGACATGCACCAGCGCCATAACAGGAAGAAAGCGAAAAGACTATTGCTGGAAAAGCCAGGTTTTTAGCTGTTTCCTAAAAATAAGCAGATCCTGGACCTGTCTAAGGGACAATGGCAGACCATTCCATAAGCGGGAGGCCAGCACTTGAAAGGAGCCACCGCCCACACGGGAGCGGACAAACTTGGGGATGGACGTCAAAAACAGCACTGAGGACCTCAGGGCTCTTTGCGGCACATAGTGCTGAATCCTCCTCCTAATGCAGATGGCTCCAGTATCATGTAGGGCCCTGAAGGCCAGGACCAGAGCTTTAAACTGAATCCTCTTCTGGACCGGCAACCAGTGCAGGGCCTTCAGATGGATGGACATACGTGCTCTGGACCCGACCATGAGAATTGCTCTGGCCGCTGCGTTCTGAACCACCTGCAGGCGGTTTAATAAGTACTCCGGTAGACCCAAGTCTTTGCCCAATTCATACCCAGCCCTGAAGCTTCCCAAAATTCTGTCAGGGCTGCCTCAACCCTCCAAAGTCCCAGTTGAATGTCACGGATATAAATGAGGACATCGTCCACATAGAGGAAGACAGCATGTAATTTCTCCCCCAATTGAATTCTCCAGTCCTCCCCATCACGCCGCAGTCACTGAACCAATGGCTCCACTGCTAGTGCAAATAAGAGCGGCAACAGTGGGCAGCCCTGACACGTGCCCCTGCTGATCTCAATGGGGACCTAAATGAGTTGGCTTAGCCTGACTAGGGCGGTGAGGGCTGTGTAAAACAAGCAAATGATGTGCAACAAATGCACTGGGATGGAAAATCTGGGAAGCATCACAAACATGTAGGTACAGTCAACCAAATCGAAAGTCCGCTCCAGATCTATCACTAGGCTAGTGGGACGGGCCAGTTCTAACATTCTATGGAGTCTACGGACATTACGGCTAGTGGTAAGATGAGGAATGAGGCCGTTTTGGTCAGTGTGTACCAGCCAGGGCATATGTTCCAAGAGGTTGCCAGTGACTTTACTGAGAATCTTGTAGTCCGTGCCCAACATCGATAAGGGATGGTAGGCTGTCACCTCCAAAGGACCTTTGTCAGATTTTGTCATCAAAACTATAAGAGACTTGTGGAGTGTGGGGGAATAATCTCCCTTCCTCCTAGGCCACCTATTATAGTTCCAGTAATTTAGGAGCTAGGATATCTTCGTAAAACTTATAAAACTCGACCAGAATACATCGAGGCCAGGAGTTTTACACATAGCTGACCCCCTTATGGCTGACCTAAGTTCCTGCTCTGTGTGTGGTAGCTGCAGTTCTTCTCGGGCCAATCGGTCAATAGTAGACAGCTCAAGATTCTCTAACAAGACCTGAATACTATCCATCCAGTTCGTGACCGACAGGTCATAAAGAGCCCTATAGAGGGCTGTGAAAGTGGTGTGTATATCTGACTGGCTTTTGACGATCTGTGCTGGGGATTCGAGACTCATAGTGATAGGCTTGATTGGGCACGTACTACAGAGCAGCCAGGACAATAAGCAGCCCTACTTGTCACCATCAGCATGCACCTTATCCTGATAAGACAGAAAATCAAAGCATCTTAGTTGACCTACCAGTTGAGCATGTCGCTCCCAGGCATCCGCTAGTGCACAGGGACCCGCAAGGTCTCCGTGAGATGTCACTTCCAATGCACCTAAGGACTGATCCAGGGGCATTATTTCCTTGTGAAAGTTCACCCGCACCCCCACCACTACATCAATGATCCTTGAACGTTTGGTTAGCAAATCTCTGTCAGTTTTTCTAGAACGTAACAACTGTCTGGCAGATGTACAATTCGGCTTCTGTCCAGAACACGGAACAGAGTCAGCCTTGGTGACCGTGCTGGATGATTTGCGTCTGTTGGCAGACAGGGGACAATCAGCAATACTTATTTTGCTTGACCTGTCTGCCGCTTTCGACACGGTCAACCATGACATTTTGCTAACACGTTTAGAGGAGGTGGGAGTAGTGGGCACTGCCCTGGACTGGTTTCGATCCTACTTATCTGGCAGGTGTCAGGCAGTGGCCCTTCCCCCTTTCCAGTCAGCCTTTACTAATATCTGTCATGGAGTTCCACAAGGATCCGCCATCAGCCCAATTTTATTTAACATCTACTTGAGCCCACTGATTAATATCATTCGGGCTCATAATGTAAAATTGGTGAATTATGCTGATGATACTCAGATTATTATTTCTCTTGATGAAACGTCGCCCAATGCCCTGGAGGATTTTCATGCATGTATGCATGACACTGCGCAGTGGCTACGTAACAACTCTTTGCAATTCAATTCGGATAAAACCGAAATTGTACACTGCGCAGTTGGGAAGGTCCATCGGCTTCTTCCTCACAACTTCTGGCCCCTTGGCTCATCTACTACTTTGGCGCCATCTAAGACGGTGCGAAATCTGGGAGTTATGTTCAATGCCAACCTGTCTCTGGAGATGCAAGTGAACAAGTTGGTGGGGTGCTGTTTTGGCCTCATTAGGGCTCTGAGAAAGATTCTTCCGTTGCTCCCAATTTCGGCTAGAGCCTTGGTTGTTCAAGGCGCCATCCTAAGTAGACTTGACTATTGCAATGCTCTGCTGTTGGAGTCCCCAAAGTATTTGATACAGAGACTGCAGCGTGTCCAGAACACGGCTGCGAAACTGGCCTTGTCCAGACCTCGAAGCTCTTCTGCTTCAATGTGCCTATCGGAGCTACATTGGCTCCCTGTGTGGCAAAGAATCTATTTTAAATCTCTTTGTGTGGGGTTTAGGGCATTACATGGACTCGGTCCTAGACCGTTGCAGAAGAAATTGGTCTGGTATACTCCTACCCGGACCCTTCGCTCCTCTTCTGCTTACTTGGCAAAGATACCCAGGTTCAATAAGGTCAGATCGGGAGGAAGGTCTTTTAGTGTTGCTGCTGCAAAGCTCTGGAACACACTCCCAACTGAAATCAGACAATGCAGTACCCTGTCTTTGTTTAGGAAAAGGATCAAAACGTGGCTGTTCCCCAGATAGTGTTCCTGTATTTCTTTTGAGCAATGTTTTCTTTAGGTTCTGTCCTTTCTTGCTTAACGTTGGTCTGTATACATGTACTTTTAGCGCCAGGGTACCCCTAGGGTGTTTGTTGCGCTTTATAAATGTCGTATACAATACAATACAATACAATACAATCAATGCAGTGCCCTGGGTGCACTATCTTCAGTGCCTCCCATTCTGTGGGACTGGACGCCGCTGTGCCCTAATTTTCTGCCATATATTTAGTCAGCACCTCTTGGGTAGTCTTCCGAAACACACTTTCCTCCAATAGGATGGGGTGACACTGGTATGAGAGGACGGGCAGATGAGGCCTCTCCCAGAATAAATGTAGCTGCAGCAGGTTATGAGCGAATATACGACGTTACATCGCGGTGTTTACACCGCGATACCTTTACAACGCAGGCATTACAACGCAAGTCGTTATAACGACTTGCGTTGGAGGGTGCTGGACTTAGGAATAGTATGATTTACTATTCGAACTCCAGCCTATGTTACAGTAGGGAAGGTGTTGGAATAGTAAATCATACTATTCCTTAGCTTAGAGCGCCATCCAGCACAAATCATTGTAATGACTTGCGTTGTAATACCCGCCTTGTAAAGGTATTGCGGTGTAAACACCGCAATGTAACTGATGTTTCCCGTTATGAGCAGATGAGGTCTGAAAAAGGTATTCTCTGGTCACTAACTTCGCATGAACTGCTAGGTGGCAAAGAACGCGATCTAATTGCACATGTAGATCATGGGGTGGGGAGTAGTGGGAGTAGGCCTTCATGTTAGGGCAAAACATACGCCAGCTGTCCAGGAGGGACCAATGGGTGAGCCATTGCCGGAGTCCCGCTACAGTCACCCCACCAGGGGAGGCCGGCATCGGGGGTGCAAACGATCAAGGACATGATCAAGCACACTGTTGAAGCACCCACCAATGAGTGTTGTGTTCCCATTTCGTGAGTATAACTGATAGGCAGGCAATTAAGGCCTGCTGGGCTACATTCGGTTCATATATGCTTCCCAACAGAAGCGGACAGACATCCAGTTGATACTCTCGTCCTCAAGGTCAACTTCTGTGGCCATACATTTAAAGGGAAGAGCGGGATGGATTCAGACCAATGCCCCTCGGTCAAACCCAGAGTAAGTAGTACAATAACATTGCCCTCACCATCGTTTGTGTAATCGAACATCTTCACCTCCCACTACGTGCGTTTCCTGAAGAAATCCAATGTGAGTGTTGCGCCACCCTATGTATTGGTGAACTAGGTGTCACTTACATGCTACCCCCATTCCCCACACAATCCAGGTAAGTACCTACAACTTAGTCATGGTGTAATAAAGGTGTGGGGTGAAAGCGCAACCCAGTGCTGATAAGTATGTGATATGTGACCTGCAAAAAGAGAAACTACAAACAGGAAGGTTAACATAAACACCAACTCCTCTCCCAGGGGTAACGCAGAACAACGAATATCCAAACAGTAAACAAACAGACCCTTAGCGTGAAAACTCTAGTAGTGGGGCCTCATAAGGGTCTCCAGCTAAAAAGAAGAGGAAAAGTGTCTCATGAGGGGGGCGACCAGTATCACAAATCAGTACCCAAACTCACAGTAGGGGAGAGCAGTGGCAAAGAATGCTAGGTGAATTCACCCCTCTAGGCCTGTCTGACCCAGTGTTGTAACAGAAATGGACCATTGATGTGTGTGCCAGCTTTAGTGTGAGGTGGTAAGCGACCCGCAAGATGGGTGACAACAGTGGGAGGAAAGGCAGGGCTCATCCATTTCAACATATATGTGTCACTACTACAGTGAGAAAGTAAGCCAACAAATCAGCAGTTTGTGGGGTAACAATATCGGTAGGACCATCGATGAGGGCCTGCCCAATGAGGCTTCAGAGTTAGCGTCAGACTGTGAATCTTCAGGGAATTAAGGCAGGGGGGAGAAACGCTCCGCCACCAGATGCAACACAGTCTTCTCCCATGCCATTACCCCTCTGTGCGAGACCGTCGTATCAGGGTGGCTGGAGGAGATGATTCATTGCACCGCTGCTCCACCCAGTTCCAGGCATCAGTAGTTTCTGTAAAAAAAATAACTAGTCTGGTTTGCCAGTACCTTGAGTTTCACCAGGTACAACAAAGAGTAGGTGAGGCTGACCTGCCTCAGCTCTTCTTGACTCCCAGGAAAGAGGCCCTCCGATGCTGCATCATCAGCGTGTAATCTGGGAAGAGGAAAATGCATGCATTGTCATAATGTGTGGATTCTGTTGTGCAGGCAGCCTTTAGGATTGTCTCCTTGTCTCAAATGTTCAGGAGGCGAATCACCAGTGGTCTAAGAGATTATCCCAGAGGCGGCCTCCTCACTGGGAACACTGTGCGCTCGCTCCACCTGGTAGTGGGCAGAAAGGGCCACTGGGGCGATGATCTGAGCAAGACAGTGCTTGAAAAAGGAGGCTGGATCCTGGCCCTCTGCCCCCTCAGGAAAACCAACCACCCGGAGGTTATTGCAATGCTCTGTCCCCCAATTCCTACACCTTGGTCAAAAATGTACGAACCTGAGTCTCAAGGTCCGTAAGTACAGGTCGCAGCTCGCGGATTGTGTTCTCTGCCTGTGTGACACGCCCTGATAGGATCCTATGATATTCGCGTAGTAGGCCCACCTCAATAGCTGTGGCTTCAACCATGGTGCACAAGTCCTGACAGGTTTCCGCAATGGCTTCCAGGAATTTGTCCAATTTATCAGTCGAGGGTGGCTCACAATCGCCCTCTGCACTCTGCTCCAGAGATCATGCTCCCTGCCAACCCAATGAATGGGGCCGTTGACCCCAAGCTTCACCATGGTTTAGCAAGTCAGGCGTCTCAAAAGACGCACCCAGGCAAACAAGAGAGGGGAAGAGAATGAGGGCAGTGAAATTGTCTCCTGCTCAAGGGCCTCACCAGGCCACTAAGGTTTCCTCCAAAGCACAGGCAAGGTGAAGGTTACAAGAGAGATGGGAGAATTAGTCGTCTCAATGCAAAACACTCCTGCAAATCACCATCCAGAAGTTAGCCGGTGCAGGGTAGGTGGGAAACTGACTCAGGTCCTGAGACTCAAAGTATAGTACAATAGGTGTGGAAAAAAATCTATGTGCCAGTTGTCACCAAGTTAAAGGACCCACCTCACCTCTCATCAATATGTGGGTGGCTGGTGAAGAGAGGGGCAGGAGCAGTCCACAACCATGCAGACCCTCCTTTGATGCAGACCACTGACATCGGGTAGAGCAGAGACAGTGTCGTCAACAATGATGCAGGATCCTTATGGTGATGCAGAATGTACGGGGGAGGGGAAGCTCCACTACCAGACCAGCCTCACCTCTACAGATGGGACAAGGACTTGTGGCCGCCAGGAGAGGGGCACAAGCGATCTAGGTCGCCCCTCCAGACAGCGAAGGTAGCCTTGAGGCACAGCGAGGCTCTCCTTCGAGAGGGTGCTGCCGGCCTCCTCCCCCCAGCGTCCCCTGTTCAGAAATGCCACATTGCTGGGAGCCGCTGATCAGGCCCTGGCCCTTTAGCAAAATCTGTGCCCTGAAGGCAAGCAGCCCCTCCCTTGCCCAAAGAAGAGGAAAATGGGAGAGGGGTCAACCCCCTCATCGCCACCCTTATGTGACTAGGACAGTGCACAGTCCCAGCCCCCCCTCCACCGAAGCTCACTCACACTCACCTCCGCCACCCATGTTCCAGGCCCTCAGGCCATACTGCTTCGGTCTCAGGCCCTGTTACGATGGCCCTCTTAGCGGCACAACATTAGGCCCGCAAGCCCCCATAGTCTTCTCTGGGCAGGGACACCTCAGTCTTGTCCGGGCAGGGATGACGGACCCCCAATCCCTTCCTAAGTACGACAGGTCCAGCAGGGTCCCCAGAAATAACACCTCCTACAGCTACAGCCCCCGTAAGTTAGACAAACTCCATCCAGGCCCACTTCGAGGCCCTACTCCTGTGCCCGACTCTCCACTTGGGCTCCCCCACCCCAGAGGCGCTCGGCGGACCACAGCAGCCCTCCAGACACCCAAAGCAGACCCCAGGGTCCTCAGGCTCCCTGCCCTCCACAAGGGCTGCAACGGGGGTAGTCCATCTCTAGGATGCGGGTGGGTGGCAGCAGAATCATAGGTTGAGGCACTGAGCAACACTTGATTGTGTCTGCCATCTTGCCACAGTCGACAACACCCCCCTCTGCTGCATGATAGAGATTTTGACTGTTTCACTGTTGAACGTGCACATAGCTGAAACGCTTCACTATTCACCCAGCCACTGGATAAATAATAGAGAGTCTGCACGTTCAGCTGGAGGCCAGGCACATAGCAGAAAAAGTCACCATTCACCCAGCAGCTGGTTAAACATTAGAGATTCTGCATTGTTTGGCTGGCAGCCATTCAAATAACAAGGGAACTTCATTCTTTACCTTGCCTCTGGCTAAATAGCAGATGTTTTGTACTATTGGGCTAGCTGCTGGCAAAACAGCAGACATGTACAATGAGGCAAGCAGCTCTGTAAATAGCAAATAAGCTTAATTATTTATGAGGCTGCTGGATACATAGCAGTCATTTTAAATTATTGAACCAGTAGCCTGGCAAGTAGCAAAGAAATGTCAATATTTAGCCAGAAGCTGGATAATTAGCAGAGATGATGTACTGTAGTGCTAGTAGCCTTTCAAATAACTTAAAAGGAAACTTAATTATTTACCTGGTGGATGGCTAAACAGTATAAAGTATGCACAACTTGGCTAGTAGCCATACAAATAGCAGAGGAGTGAAAGCAATTAGCATTCATCCCCTTATGAAAGTTAGGGCCCTGCTGTATCATTTCATTTGAAAAAGTGGTCGCAAATTCCGCATTAACGTTTTGTGAATGGTAAAGTATTTTGCAAACTGACATATGTACTGTTCGGTCAGTTCACAAAATACTAAATCGCAGAGGGTTGCAGAATGATCTGCCTAATTAAAATTCATTCGGCAGGTGCCAATTTGTGACCCTCTGAAATTGGTCATAATTAAAGAGGTGGTAGACTGCAAGGGACAACACACCATCATCTCTATGAATACATTCCAAAATGGAAAAAAAAATTTAAAACAACCAGTGCTGGTTTAAAACATAAAGATTTCCGTTTCAGAAAACGTCTCTCCCCAGGCTGCCAACATGATTCCAAAGGGAAAGGGGCGCCAAGGGGACCCCATCCCATTTACAAATTAGTTACCACCCCAACTCTGGGACTGTTAACTCATCAATGGTTCATGACAGCAATTGCTGTCATAAACTATCAATAACTTCATTTCTAAATTGGAAAGAGGAGTGAGGAAACCCCTTCAATGAACCCTCTTATTTGCAATTCGGAAGCAATCGCAAAAGTCCTTTTACTAGTGAAACTCATACAAGTTATTTTTTTTACATAATGATAAGCACTTTTGTGGTCACAAACCCTGTGATTTAGCAACATGAGGCCCTTAGTGCTAAAACTGGCTTAGATGCATGCACTAACTTAGAGGTCTAAAGGTCAGAAATTTGGGGGGTCAGGAGGGACGCCACGGAAAGCCATATTGAAGCTCCATGGAACGTCAGTGCTCCGCCTCCCTACCTAGACCTAAGGAGCACAACCGGGATAGCATTTAAGATAAGGACAAAGTGTCCTCGAACTCTCTATTAAGAAAAGACTACCACAACCAAGGGAAAAGATCCTGATTGGTTCTCAGAAGGGATCCAAAATTAGACCTATGGTCCTGGCGAATGCTATCGACCCACGAGGGAGCAAAGCAGGCTGAAACATGTTGGCCTAGATTTTTTTTAGATATAGATGTGTGAGACACCTAATTTTTCTCCATTCACATCTTCCTTTTTTTACTCATACCACTACCCCCTATTTGTAAAAAATAAAAGTCACAGGATTTTGGAGGTAGGAGGTATTTTTAAGCATATAGTTCACACTATGGATCCCAGATAGTCTTTGGCATAAGAGACACTTCCTCTTGGTGGAGGACAGATCGAATGAAGTGACTATCAGTCACCAAGTACGTCAGCGGGAGACTTGCCACTGACAAAACACAACTGTTGAGGGTCTTACAACAATTTTTGTTAATGATCCTTTATCAGACACTGTGCTCTTCCACTCTTATTGATTTTCCATTGTCATTCCCTGGGAAGCTGAGTGGAACACTAACTTCTCTCTCCCCTAGTGATTTTTTTACGCCAGATGTATCTAGACTTCCATTTGAAATTTCCTAATAGTGAAATTTTGCAATTTGCTATTAGCAAATCACAAACAGCTTTATACAACAGTGGGGCATATGTACAATGAGTTAAATCTGCGTTAGCGGCACTTTTCTGCCGCTAATGCGGCGATATTTTTATCGCCGTATTAACAAGCTGTCACTAACAGCCGTTAGCGACAGCTTTCTGGCGATAGCGGCTGCATCCAGCCTCACCAATGATGTTAGCGATTACTATCGCTAATGATA